>NW_019379577.1:2422508-2521728 GCF_000648655.2 Copidosoma floridanum | reverse complement strand
AAAAAAAAAAAAAAAAAAAAAAAAAAAAAAAAAAAAAAAAAAAAAAAAAAAAAAAAAAGAAACCTTTGACTTTCCGGTGTTCTTCTGAGATTGGGTTTTTTTCCATTCTTCGTGGGCGCCGTAATGTAATGAAAAATGTTCTTTGATGCCTGTTTGATGAATACTCCGTTATTACATTTTCAAAGTCAAGTATAGGGAAACCACGACGTCAGCGAGACTCTGGTCTATCTGAAATTTAATATACATACACTTGTTAATTTTATTTCATTCATTTACGTAAATGAACACTTGATGTTTAGTACTTCCGAGTTTGTAAGTACAGATGGCTTACAGTGGCTAAAAGTGTATTTTTCATTAATTAAACAAGATGTCAGTGAAAACAAAGTTCAAATATTGAAATACACTTAACCTTTTATATAGTTAATATAAATTTTAAATACTACAATACACTATGCCACGCAGGGTTACATTAGCTACTGAATTAATTATATAAATTTATATTTAATTTTATTACCATTACTATAAATACTTGACTGTTGGTCCATCGTAATATAAGATTTTGACTTGTTTATTTAAATACCTATCTTTTGATCGACAATGGAAGTTTTTTCTTAAACGCAAAAAAAAATTTTTTGAATATCACCAATTTTTTATGACTGTACTGATTGTAAAGTATGATAATGATAAAATAATAATAAAAAGGAAACACTGTATAGTTATACACAAAATTGTTGTATTTCAACTTTTTAGTAACTTAAAATGAAAACTAGGCCTACGTAATGGTTTTCAAACAAAAATATTAAAGTAATTAAGTGTCAAGTGAGAAACGCATCATTCTTGCGAAAAAAAATTTTTTCAACCCACTCTTAATTTTACTGAACATTCTTAGCAATAAAGTTTTTAATATAACATTTCGAAACAAAACGTTTCATGCAAAACTGATAGACATGAAATCAATACCATTTTCATAGTACAGGACAAACTATTTTTGTTGCTAACAGTAACTAATATTTTTTAATTAAAACTTTAGGATAAATCATTGAATACACAACTTAAAAATGTCAAAATATACTACTTTGGTAAAAAATATGATACATTTTTCAAATCTGATAAAAAATATGTCAGTAGTATCTTGCTTCCAAAAGAACATCTTTTTTTACAAGTTTAGTCGTTCATTTTTAATGGGATTCCACATCCTGAAGTATATTCCCAATTCAATGTAAATATAGTCACGTAAAAGTTGCGCCAGCTATATAGAATACTACAAGAATTCAACCGATTATTCGATTGTATTGTAGTAGGAAGAAAGTTGAGCTTTTATTACGAATTCTAGAAATTTGGCATTATAGTCAAATGCCCATACATAAGCGGTATAACAAGTGCCCATAAACGCCACTTGTTGTGGTATACAGGAAGTAGTAACATTAAAAAGAATCACAACAAAAATATGTTACCCCATAAAAGGAAAATATATCTCTTAATATCTTTCACTCACGTGAGCATAACGTTAAAAAAACTTAGCTCACATTGAGACACAAAGTTTAAGAAGCATTTATATTGCTCCGAAGCTAGAGATTTTCCCATCAGCCTCTTTGGATACTTAACATTTATTTTTACAACTTTGCCACCCGCAGTAGAAGCCATAGACTTAAAAAAAGAAGTTTATAAAAATATTTCTTCAGCCCTCCCAAGCTATTGGATTCTTCATACATATGGACATACAAAAACCCATACTGTCAATCTCGTTTACTATTACCCGACATTGTTATGTGGGCACATGTGTATTGAGATATTTTTATTGCTTGCACATACTTTTGCAGAACTCAATAAGCCAGTATTTGACACTAGAAAGCACTGCTGTAGCATAAAACATAAAAGAACTTATCGCATGAATATTAGTATTCGTATTTTTGTACCGATATCGATTATCACGCTTGACAGAATACCCATACTTAACTGTGTTCAGAGCCACCAATGAGAGCTTGGCCAACTACTCCAAATAGAAGCACTTGATCGATAATTTTTTTAATGCATAATGTACGGGATTCAGTTTTTTAGTTTTAAAAATACGATTTCAGTATAGTAATTGATTATTGAATGCTACTGAAAATAATAATTGCTGTTCTTTAAATTTAATTTTATTGTATTTGTAAATTTTTATAACTAACTTTGAGGATGGAGAGTAAACAGGTTAGTATTTGACCAAAACTCAGTAATTAATGGGTAAACAGAAAAATCTATTTATTAATAATACAAGTTAACTTATGCACATTTTTTAATTTTTATTTTATATTTATTTTACGCCTGAGATTTAACGATGTATATATTTCTCACGGTAATGTAAACACTATTTAATTTGAAAATTATATTTAAGAAACTGCACTCCTGTGATCCTCGAATCTTGTACATTTTTAGGTACGGAGTGTAAACTTTACTCTGAAAATTTTACTTAGACATTAACTGCTTAGCGTAGAGAAAAAAAATTAAAAACTATGAAGTAAGTATTGAGTAGCAAATTTAAATATTCCTGTTTCAGAGGGATAGAAAAAAGCACTTTTTTAAGAAGAAGCGAAATGCAGCATAACCTTATTTTCGGTGACTCTATTCTATAAACCTACACTTTATTCTGTTAACCAACTTTATTTTTTTATACTTCATGTTTTTCTTGAACTTTAGGCGTTTACAGTACCTTGGGTAAAAAAATAAGATTCAACATATAATTGCAATGTATTTGGGGGCTGTTCAGAGGTCCACGAGACTTGCCAATTAGTTGAATATGGCGCTCAACTGATGGTAACTAGTATTTTTATCGATACAAAGCTTCCTCTGTGAAGAAACAAAAATTTATTTTATAAATACTATAGTTACAATAAAAAAAAAAAAAAATTATTTGTTTCAATACATTTTACAAATTTCACTCCAAATTACCAGCCAAACATCAAAAAACACATAAGAAAATAAAACAATGTTGCATACAAGCCAGTGGAGTATAAATTTTATTTCACAGCACAAACTGCTTATATCCGCCAGGAAAAGCGAAACAGCCACAAATTTTTCCTTGTACATGGCCCAGTGCACACGACAGCACTATAATAGAAATCGAGCTAAATTGACCAAGAAAACATTACTCAGAGTATAGAGAGAAAATTTCTCGCAGCTCCGTCGCGATGGGCAATCTGTCACTTGAGAAAAAGCTTGTTGGTAATGAACAATATAATTTACAACTTTTACAGCCAACAGGCCACGTTAGATGTAGGGATTTTCAGTTTTAGATTTCATGAAAATTTTTTTATAATTTTAAAAGAATTAAGCATATTATGATTTTATTTGCCACGTTATGAGAGTTTTCTTCTTATTCTTACAATTATTTAAGTATTGTTTTACTTAAGCATTGATTTTTCAACTATTACTGATGAAACAAAAAATAAAGAGTTATTTAAGTCGTTTTACACGTTGCTTTTTAAAATGGTCGTCCACATGTGCTGGTTGAAAACAATTAGTTAAATCGTTTATTATTTTTTAATATACATTTGAGTCTAGTACCAATCTCTATTTTATACATAATTTTTGTTATTCAACAACAAGTCCTCACTCCTTGTTTATACATATAATTAAAGTGAAATACATGCATATGTTGATGGGTTACTTAAATTGAACTCCCAGAATGATTTTATTGATTTCTGATGTTACTAAAATATTTTCCTTAGATTTCATGTTATCTTATATTAATTTCATGGACGAATGTTCGGATGATATCGTGAAATGAGTCAACCCTCGCGTAATAAAGCCACTAAATCATCCATTTACCCAAAAATTGAAGCAATGCTGACATTTGTTTTCACAAACGTGCGACATTTCAAAACCAGCACACGATTATAAATAAAACACACGGAAATCCAAACGGTCGACTCGGCAGACAGTATGGGTGAAAAATTAACGATTCGTGGTATGTAATATATATATATATCCACACACAAAGCAGTATCATCGAGGACACGGGCGATCGAGCACATCCGTATATACAGACATGCACGTGCAAGCTTGATGCAGCGCAACATCACACGCGCCCTGACCGAGCGTGAAAACGGTCAAGGCTCCTTGAGCTCGAATGACCCGGGACTTTTGCGCTTTGTGTGGCGGATACTTTACTTTTACTGCGATAAAAAATTCAACCTTCCGAGTGTGTTTGTAAATATCGAAACTTCCTTCCACACGTGTGTATTTTACCGAGTAAAAAGTCCATTGTTTAGATGGTTTTATACTTTTTTGTGTTCAATGTGTATTTTTGACACTGAGAAAGAAAGTTGCCATAATAATTATCGTGTTTTTAAGAAAGAAAAGATGCGATTGCGTTACAGAGAATTTCGTTATTCGTAACGTTACAATTTTTACCAAGTTGTGGAATTATTACATACTCATGTATCTTCCTAACGTTATTGTATTCGAAACTTAAATATGTACCTACACAATTAAAAAAATTATAGTTAACTTACACATTTATCAACATACGAAGATACTAAAATGATGAGTAAAGAAAACATTACTAAAAATTTATTTTTTAAATACTGACTAAAGAAAAAGTTAGTTTTATGTATCATTAGATAATAATCAAGTACCATTTTATGAAATCAATTGTAGATTAACGCATATAATTTTTTACACACTCTTGATTCCTTATCCAGGACGATCAAATCAAATAATATCTTACGATTATTTTTAGTCTCTCACTATTCATAGCTCATTTTTATCTAACAAATATTCAACTTTTCGGCTAATTATATTATGAACCTCATTACATGGTATTGTTGCAGAATAATTTTAGTGTTGTTTGATCAAAGTAACGCATAATATCGAGCGAATTTCGATGAAAGGCTAACATTTGTGAATTCACCCGACTATCGATTATGGAGTCTGGTAATTGAAACCTCAACCCAATGAGCTTTCCGGCATCAACCAACGAAGTAATGCTTACGTTTTAAATTTTCAGAATGTTTAACGAATTTTCAGGAATTTATTCTTACACGTCTAATTTCAATATTAATATCAGAAAATGAACGATTCAATAGTTGTAATATTGATAAACTTCTATCTTATTTCTTGTTTTCAATATCCACATTATTTTTTTACAAAGAGAGCACTTACTTTTACATCTTCGCGATAATGACTGATATAAAGTTTATTAATACGTAGGTACATTTAGTTTTTTTTTTTAATCAAAAAGATCGGTTGTCGTTTATCGACAGGCTAATGAACGCTCTGACATTGAATAGTTGAATGTTTCTATTTCTGCTTTATTACAGTAGATAAAACTATCTTTTCAAATTGTATATGCTTACCCTGTTAATTGCTCATCTAACTACTAAAATAGAAAGTGATGAGTTTTATCTCCAACCATGAACTTGTTTTTTGTTACTTTCTTGTATTAATAGATAATGGCTGTTGCAGATTGTACCGAAAAAAAAAAAAAAAAATGCCTTTTGTAGACAATTTTAGGGTATCCAGTCATCGTATATTCCAAGGAATAATGTGCTTCTTTTTCTTCGATTACAACTTTATTCAATTTTCCTCAATTTTTAGACACAATCTTTTAAGAATTTTAGGCTATTGTTAGTTTTCAAATCAATAGAAAATGTTTATCTTCAATTACGATAATGGAAAATAAGACGCATTTATCAATCTTGTATTATTTTTGTATATTACACTTTGAAATAAAATCGTTAACAGTGAAGTCACTAAAGTCGTGTCGTGGACCTTGAAGTTACCATTAAACCTCATAAAAATTTAGGTACAGTCAATTGAAATTGTAAATTTTCAAAACACATTCAACGAGAAAGGTAAAAAAAAAAGATAAAAGTATTGACTTTCGTTACAAAAAGATTAAAGGATGCACTTCACTATTCTTTGCTGAAAATTTAGAGGAGGGATAAAATTGATTGATAAAAGTATTCAGTCAGGCAGTATATATATTAGTCTACACAAGCATTAACGGAATGTTAGTTATTAATTCAACAGCAAAATTAAACACAAATCATTTTTACACAACTGTAAAATGGGTGTCATCATAAAAATTAATACTTTTGTAGTAATTTTATTAGTGTTTAGTACGGTTATAAGCAGCAGTAAGTTATTTTATACATCATATAAAAAAATTTACGTCGAACGACAAATGCAAAAACTTGTAGAGCTACGGTTTTTGCCTTACTGCTTACTCTATATTTCTTTGGATTACTTCGTCCTAAAATATTTTTCTTGTTTGTCTATCTCATGTCTCGCGAATTTTTTAATGTTATTTGATCTTATCAACCATCAGACGAAATTGATTTTGACACCTATGGAATACTCTTCTTTGTAAAATGACTAAAAAAAAAAAGATAATGTAACGCAAATTAAATTAAAATGTCATTTGTAGAAGATCTTATAAAAAAAAATTGAAAAATTCAAGAAGAATTTCAAATACATGTGATTATAAAATTCTCGATTAAAAATAATAACCAATTTCCAATAAATCATGATCTTGAACTATTTGAGTCACAATAAAATTCCTTAGACAAAGAAAATTATCTTTAGAAAAATATGATTTATTGAACA
This sequence comes from Copidosoma floridanum, assembly GCF_000648655.2. Next base: position 2,515,140 of record NW_019379577.1, on the reverse strand, counting down.
AGTTTTGTTTGTAAGTTTTCATTTTGTAAATAAATTTACGTTCGTAGGAAAACTAATATACAATATTATATTTGATATATAAGTGGAGCTAGAATTTCTAATATTAATTTCAATTTTTCGCACATAATATCCACAGTTACGATGGAAGATGATTTACACTCGGTTACTGGTACCAATTCTTGTAGTTACAAACAATACAGTTACTGTGTAACACAATGCGAAGAGAGACAATTGAAGGCTATCTGTAGTCTGTCGATCGCATCCCACTATCGCTACGGTGCCACAGACTTGGAAGTTCTTCCCATGTGCCAATGTTATTTATAAAGTTCTTATAAATCTATGTAAACTACTAAATTCACTACGATTATATATTAGTTTTAAACTTCAGTAAATTTTTTTTGCCACAAATAATTGCAAATAAATTTTTCTTTATTATACAATGCATTAAGAACTTCATGTATTATAATATTAAACTTTTTCACTTTTCTAATCGATTTTAAATACTAGAAATGGGGAATTGGGGCACGGAAGGCGCAGAGGGTGAAGCCCTACTAGTATGTATATAATATTTTCGAATAGAACAAATACATGGTTTTTTCAAGTATGAGAATGCCGTGACCACGAGCAAATAGGTTTAGAAGAGGATAAAAATCTCGTCCGGGTTGAAAAACGCGAAACCCTCGTCAATCCATTTTTTATCCAAAATCCGACGTCGCGAGCTTTTCCTGCTTCAACCCACGAATTAATGCAAGACGCTTGTCACAGACTAGACGAGGGGTGAAAAAAAAATATTCCGACGACTGGAACGAGAAAAAGAGGTGACGAACGCGCGTGAGGTAATAAGTGCCGGGAGCCGGTCTTTTTTGCACTCAAGCGCGCGAGAGCGATTTTTCTCGTCGCAAATGCGCGTTTCGTGTCCCAGTGGACGGAATCCCGCGCTGATAGTGTTTGGGTTACGCGTCAGTGGATTTTCGCTTTAGCGTCCGTTCGGGTTAGGAAAATTACAAGGAAAAAAAGGAAAGAGTGACAAATGCTCTTCTTACGTTTATTCGGGCGAACGGAGAAATTTTCGCCCCGTGGTACCGCCGTGTACGTGTGTGTGTGTGTGTGTAGTACTCATTGATACGTGACTGGAGTCTCGATGTGCATTCCATGGTGACTTTCTATCCAAGGCAGTTTTAATATTACCTAGTTTCATTCAAATTGTATTTTTTAATGCCAATGTACAAAAAATGAAAAAATGAGAAATTTGCGAAAGAGGTGAAAAGTGGTTTCATAATTATCATGGAAAATCATGGAAAATCTATTTGAAAAATGCAAACGTGACAAGACAACCAAACCTTTTTATTTGGACTGTCCATACAGAAAGAAAAATTACAAAAATGTTTACCGGAATAGTGGTGGTAAAGTTGAAATTAACTAATTCTGATAACTATTATATCGTAGCTTTAAAGTCACTTTTTTCTAGCTGAAAAATGCATCTCATTTAGCAATATTTTTTACCGTAAAGCCACGGTAATGTTGCCTTGATTGAGGAAAAACATGACCTCAAACGTCGATAAAAAGTTGATGATACAGATATTTATGTCTTTCATGACCTTAATTCATACATAACTTTATTATCGTTATTATCGACCCATTATCGACGATTGACGTCATGCTTCTCATTAATTAGGGGAAAATTACCGTAGCTTTAGTGTGAAAAGTATAGCTTACTGATAGTAATTTTCCACTAAAATAAAAAATACCTTGAAACTTTGATAAAAATTATTGTAGAGAGTTGTTGATCACAACTTTATTATTGCCTTAAATTTACGATAAAAAATTCATATTATTTTTTCACGATCTACTGATGAAAAAGAATTATTCAAAGTACTTTATTTGCTCTTTAAACTAATGAAATACATTTTTACTGTTAACCAATTAATTTTTACCATTGAAAGCAGTAAATTTTACTGTTTGTACATTTATATTTATATCGCGTGAGATAAAAATACTGTCCAAAACAGTTAAAAGCGTTGAGATGATGGGATGTTACCAGTTAACTGTACTAGCACAGTAGATTTTGAAATTTTATTTTTGCATTGTACCACTAAAAAGAATCATAATATAATGCTTTGTACGAAATATTTTAACATCTCCATAGGAGCCCATACAATGTAAGAGTAATATTACATTGTAATCCATCCGTAAAATGTCTTTATTTCCTAATACTCATTTTTAATTATATTAGAAATTTTTTTAGCAATCAAATCAAGTTAAAAAAAAACTGCAAAGTATCACATCTAATTCACACATAAGGGCTGGGGGTTTTTTTTTTCTTATACGTATGCACGTACCTCAAACAACAACAACTCGTTTTTCATCATCAACGTCAAGGAAAATGTGACACCCCGCAGTATACCCAACGCGAGAACTTTAAAAGCTTTCGCTAGTAGTCGGGCTTTAATTTATCGACTCTGTATCCTTGACTGAGAGAGAAAAAATTTATATCCTCACAGTGTAGGCATTTCTACGGTGTTTATTACCAAAGATGACAACAACTATCTGTCTCCCCGGGCCAAATCCTCCGAACAGTAAATCATGGAAGAGGAATAGCCAGACCCTGATGATGGTTACATAAAACGAAAATAACGTCTATGCACAAAAGAAAAGCTGAACTATAATATCATTCAATCCGCCTGTAAAGCGCATAGGACTCCCTTCGGACTGAATTGCCCCGATGCAGTGGGAAAATCCCAGTCAAGCATCGCAGCCATGAATCAGTCGACTAAGCTTGCCACGGATACCTCTGTGATTCCAACCTCGAGGAATATAAGGGATTCGCGAGACTAACGAGACTTTCCTTTTTACTTCTCCCCCTGCCTTTATACTTTCACCCTCTCTCGTTCCGTCTCTCCCTCGTTCGCCCTGTATACTTCCCTTCTTTCACTCTATCGCTCGTTTTTTTGCTTATATTGGTTTCAAAAGTGTTTTATCGCATTCGCTGCATTGGAACGTAGGCACTTGTTAGTTTACAGTAAAGGAGGTTATGTTGTGAAATTGAAACATATGTAGTTTTTATCACCATAACTGGCAAATATGGTTGACAATACAAATACTACTTTTAAAAGTTTCCTTTTGTTAAACGCATTTTACAGTGTTCACACAAATTACACCGAATTCAGCTAGAAATGCAGACCTGAGTTTTAAGGTTATGTTACAATCACTACTGCTTTCTGGACTCAATATTTTGCTTTTCTTCTTTTACCGTACACTTATACTTACAAATGTTGGTAAAGCCTTCTTCAGGTGGTACTATTGTTACTCCAATGACGATCCAGATTTCCATAAAATCTGGCCCATGCTACGGTGTTACTAAGAAAAAATGACTCAGTTACAGTTATGAATATTTTTACTTTGGTGAGTTTAACACGGGCTTTCAATGGGAAATTGAAGAAAAATTAAATTAAGGAAACCATAGTGTTGTTTTTAATAATAATCGGTAGAGTAAAGAAGTTCAGTGTAAGAAAAGAATGAAAGAACTACCCATGAAAAATAATAATGTTTTCGTATGAATAGGTATGCTCATCTGGACATTTAATAGCCGCGAAAACGAGCGAAAAAAATTACGTTCTTTTTAAAAAGACTATGTGGGCATATGAATTTTTTTAATATTTTTTTCCAGGCGTATTTTGGAGAAAAACAATCATTCAATTCCACAATTCAACATATACTCTTATGGGTATCAGTTATTAAATTGTATTTAAACTGTCACTTTAAAACATCAACAATTTTTAAGGAAATTTCTCGTAGTTATAAAAACAAATAAAAAAAAAATCTCACGAAAAATCTTCAAAAAAAGTTACGTTTAGTAAAATTCAATTAGTGACCCTCCATAGAAGGCTAAATGATTTTTTGTCTTGAAAATACATCTGAAAACAATTATTAAATAAATGCATATGCACATATTATATTCTTAAGGAAAACGTTATTTGTTTAAGTGTTACCTATCATTTTTTTATTTTTTTTTTGGAACCCGCCCTTACCGCTCACTTGACCAGCAAGGTACATCAGGAAGAGAGAGCATGTTTGATCATCATACACATATGCGAAATGTTATTCGTACGAAAATTTGACGAGCCACGCAACGGTAAACACTACATGAACCAAAATGGAATGTAATAATAAAAAAAATAATACTAATAATAAATAAATAAACAAATGAACAAAAAGACAAAATGACAAAGAGCCAATCAGCGAGAGCAAGAGAAGCAACTCTGGCAGGAATAACAGTAGCAGAGGGTGGTCGATAACGCGATTAAAAAGCAAGAGCAGCGTCGTGGAATCAGAGCGCGCAGCCCTCCGCATTTAGAGCGCCCGAATAAATCGAGTTAACTTGTCACGTCGAATTCGCGCCTTCTCGGGGGCACGTCTTACCCCTGCCTTCCTTGCTCCCTCCCTCCCCCCCGCCCGTACTCCTTTCGGGTGCCTCGGTTTATTTTACAAGCTCGGCGCAGCTCCATTGATTTTACCCTACACATTCACACGGAGCAACCACGGTTCTACAAAATTTACTCGCCTGCCTTTGATCTCTTCGCTGATTGCACCGGCGTAACAAATACTCCAGCGAACTTGCAGCTTTTTTTTCGTTCGCGCCAAACTATGGGTGCTCAGCTCGACGGCATGATCCACCAGCTAACCACGTACAAAATCAACAACACCGCAAACATGCGTGGAGAGAGATGGCATTTGACGCGCGTAAGCCCCGCTATATTACTCGCGCCGAGTGAGTTGTCAAAGCTCCGAATACCGCGGGGGGTACACGTGGCGGCGTGTAATACGAAACGGGACGCGAATCTGGTCATTGTATCGTTGTCATCAACGTCATGATCGCACATTTCACTCGCTCGTGGGTGCACGTAACTATATATATGCATATACGTATGTAGGTACTCGATTGTGGGGTGAGCTTGCACTTTGAGGGGGTCCAGTCGCTGCTTCCACTGCCTTAACGTGCGCCCGTCAAAACCTGGGCTTGGCCATTAATCACGTCCGTTTACGGCTTTACGTCATTCTCCGGGTGGACTCTGAGTTTGCTTTGTGATGGCGCAGGTTTTTAGGACTGGGCTGTGGTCAACCACGTGCATGTGTATATGTTGTGCTTGCTGGGGTATAAGTGTGAGTTGCAGCTCATCGCAGCTCAAAATTTACGTTGCGGGGTGGTAGCGGTTTTCAGTGATTTTTTTCGTATTTGTTTTTTTTTTTTTTTTTTTTTTTCCTTTTCCTGTAATGCACACCTTGAGGTAAACATTAATAGATAGGTTTAACTAGTACTGCATTTATTGGGATGGAAATTACGATGCCAAAATATCTTGTAAAACTTACCCTGACAGTACTTACGGTTAAAAGGTGCCCAGTAATCGTCAGACAATTCGTTATTTTAGATTCTCTGCACTATGATAATTTTTCTAATTCCTGTTACTGGTAAATATAACTAATAACAATCAACTTGCTACAGTACTCGAAGAAAAATGGTAAAACAAAAAGTTTCATTACTTTTCAAATATCGTTCGTTCGTACATTAAATGTATCTGAATGAATTAGCATCCCTTGAAGGTAATAGAAGAAAAAAAATCATTTCAGAGATGGAAAAGCACTTTGAAATTCGTTACAATTAGTCAATAATCGGCCTTGTCGATTGCTACATTCAATCGTCTTTGTTTTTACGAAAAATTTCAAGGTAATGTAATTAATAATCCAATTCTCACACACAATAGTATTAGGTGTATTCTACATGAAATTATAGGATTACATTTAAGGCTGTGCGACTAAAGCTTTGTTAAAAATCTGCACTGACACATTATTAGATTTTTAGTAATCACCTTCATATATTTTCGTGTAACACTTTATTTATTTGTCATTGTTATTTGTTATTTAATTAATTAATATTGTCTCAAGGACCAATAACTTGAATTTTTCATGATTTTTGTAGACCTCAGCCAATTACATAATTGTACCTTTACAGTATGTACGCAATACCTAATAATGGAGAGTATTAATATTCATAAAAAAAAAGCCCAACATGACTCAGTTTCCTCGGCAGCGAGCAGCCCTCCGTACATCATAAGCCAACGACGTCACTATCCAATGCAAAATCAATACCGCAAAAAAGCAAGCAAGCCGTGAAATGATTAGCCGTCGCCCGCGAAATCGCGTTCCTCGGCTGGAGACGTGGTACACGCATCAAGGAAGCCCCTGTCCATATAATGCTCTTAGCACGTGTAATCTTCCCTCGCCCCTTCTTGCCAAAGGAAGACCCTCCGCGCTGCGCGGATACCTATTGACTCTGTAACTTCGTGTCTTCTCTCTCATCTTAGATGCACCCAGATATGTTTTGGTATGAAAAATCTAATTGTAGAGCAAGTGTTTGACCGCTTTTTCTTTTTCCATCCCACATCAGCAGACATTCTTTAAATATATGCTAATCCGAATTTAAGGACAAAGTTGGATGGTGTGAGAGAAGAAAGATTGGGAAAGTTTTCACGCTCGATAATTGGAGTTTAAAAGGTTTTTTTTTTTTTTTTTTTTTTTTTTTTTTTCGTGAAAGGAGAAGTTGGAGAATTGGAGGAAGAAAAAGTAATTAGAAAATGCGCCGTGAAATCTGGGCGCGTCGAGTGGTAAGTTTTCGCGATTCAAACGTTTCGCGCAACTTCATAATTAAAAACGATAAACGAGCGCAAGTACGCGTTGGCCATTAAAATTCCTTGTGTGTATGGGGGCATAAGAGGAAATAAAACGAGGGAAGAGTGGGCCGGGAAAAGTGCTGCATTAAGCGTATGTGGCTGGAAATTGAGAAAAAAAGGTTTTTGGCCGCATTTTTTATTTTTTCAATGTTTTTTACGCCGAATCTAGAAAAATCGTTTGGTCTCGGGACTGTTTGATATTTCATTTGAATTAACAAAGTAATGTAAGGTTCAGAGAAAAGTTTTTTTTGTTATATGAGCCAAAACCCAAAATTATTTTTTTAACTTTTCTGGTACTCATTTTAAGTACATCAAATTTGAAAACATTAAAAAAAAGGCTGGTGCTTCATAAATTTCATGTTATGATATTTTTTCATGTTCCTGAAGACAAGAGTGGAAGAAAAGAATATGTCAAAAAGTGGTTAAAAAAAAAGTTTTATAATTCCAAAAGGACTTTTTTAACTAGAGTTTTTTACATGAATCACTCATGTACAATTAAACGCGTGTAGCACATGTGTTAAAAGCAAAAAAAAAAAACCTTTTAAAAAAATGTAGTAATTTAAATAACTGCAAAAAAATCCAGGGGAAAAATGTGTAAAGATATTTTTTTCTAATTTACAGTCGAATAAATATCAAATGCGGTGCAGGTGAAGGTTAAAGAGAGCTTAAATCCCAAGCTCAGCCAGATACAGCGATAAAAATCAAATTAGTCCGATGCGCCGGGCGCAAACCTCGCTGACCTTAAAAGATCAAAGGTAGTGCTCTAGAAAAAAAAAATTATTTTTTTTTTGTTGTACTCGTTGTTAAAACGTGCGGCATATGTGCACTTCACAGCTGAGATTGCATTTCTATGACCCATAAATGAGCTTCTATACTTTTCTTGATTGTCGTTGGACCCTATTCTGTAATGATTTGTCCTCTTTTAAATTTCAAACAAAACTCCTGCAAATGGTAATCCTACTATTAATTTCTCGTACCATGTAATTTTGAATTGCAAAGTTGTACATTTGTAGCGAGCGAAAAATCATCACTGTTTGAAAAGTTTCGATAAACTTATAAAACATCAATTTTTTCCGTTACTAATTTTTTGTTCTTTTTAACTTACGTTGCCGTGAGTAATAAATCTACGATTCAAAATAAGGTAACGCCGTTTTCATTAGTCGTTCTAATGATTAGTTGCTACACTCGATTTCTCGACAATGCCAAAATATCAGCTCCTGCAAACACCCTCCATTCTCTCGTGGCCAAAATCAGAGAAGTCCTCGCCCAAAAGACAACGAAGCAGAGTATTATACCCAAACAAACCCCGAGGCGAGGCAGCAGAAACTCGGGGCTTGGTTTTTGTCATGGTAATTGCCGCGTGTGTTCCGGCTCTCGTGACTCCGCGCGGATGAGCATTAGCGCGTCGGCGTACATATATAGATATAGTTGCCGGCGAAACTTTGCAACGAGAGCGGAAAATTATCGCTGTTGCATTGTACACCTTATGTATACGCACTTACCATCCCAGGCGCGTGTAGCAGCTGATTTGGTATACGTGCAGTGCGTCATCGTATTCTGAGAAAAAAAAGTGACGCATGTGTTATTTCGATAGTTTGGATTTTGCTTTGCCCTTGTTGCCAATTGATTTTGCCGAAAGGAGCAAAGGAATTCCAAAAAAGCAATCCTAGAACTCGCAGGGAGGAAAATGAAAAAAAAAAAGTTCCAATATCGAATTTGGAGCGGACGACGAGGGTCGCGCTGGAATCCAATCGCGACGAGACTCTCGCTCTCGAGGGCCAATAAAAATTCGATATCACTGAAAAACTCAGCTGCGAGGAGAAGGTGCCGTAACTTTTGATTGGGGCTCGTGGAAAATTTAGGAAACCTCCTGATTCCCCGGGTGATACCCTTTTGGCCTCGATTTTTCGGTCCCGCTCCCTCGCGTTACAGTTGAGGTAAAAAACTCTTGCTTTCGGGCCCTTGATTGAACGCGATGCCGGATGCCAAATTTGTCCCCAATAAAAATAATAAATGGGATGTACAAGAACAAGGGAAACTGCAACGACAATGGCTGATCTTGCACGTAGCAATTGAAAAACATAAACGGGGCATGCATTTTTTGGCATTGGAGAAGGTTGAGATTCCATGTCGAGTGTTGTTATCGAAAAAACTTTTTCTTTTTTTTTTTTCTTATTAGCGCAGAAATGAATCAAATAATTTACAATAATCTGTTCTTGCTCTCTTGGCAAAAGAAACGCCAAACAAGTTTCCAAAATGCGTTTATCGTGTATATCCACAGGCTCAAGTCAATGAAAAAATTGAAAACAATGGCAGTTTTGAAGGAAAATCAGTGCCCTATTTATCACTTGATGAGCTTTTACAGCTGCACATGGGTAACGACACCAAGCAGAAATCGATCCAAAAATATCGTTACAATTACTTACTGATCCACTCGTTTTACTCGCATACACGCTCTTGGATTATTACTTATGCACAAAATTGCTACTCACACGCGTTTTTAAGATAATTAATTTAACCAAAAAATAAGTGATTGTCCTATGGTGGCCAAAAAAGCACTTTAAATTAACCATTCGATTATTTCCTATGTTTCAGGTAAGCTGTAACGATCAGCCGAACCCAATGTTCACACATTGCAATGACGTGAGTATAAACACAGTCCAATGTGCGAGCTATCAAATAATTATCAAAGACCCGGTATTTTCCGGTCAGGCCAGCGAGAAAAATCTCTGGTCAGTTTTCCCAAAGACCTGGTTTACCTCCATCCGCTAGAATTTCGCATACGCTCGATTCGCGCTTCGAATGCGCTCGCGCGTAACCCAACTACATGCAAATCTTCTCGAGCGTAAAAACACCACCGGAACTTTGGGACGCGGGTGCATAACGCCCACCTAATCCCACTCGCGGAGAGCATCAGCTCTCTCTCTCTCTCTCTCTCTCTCTCTCTCTCTCTCCTGCGAGTAATCCGGCGATTCCGTCTAATCTCTGGATTCTACCGCTAGCCCCCATCTACCCCCCCCCCTCATGGTCATTGCGTTGAGTGAAAAAAGAGATGAAGACCTGGAGTTTGAAGCTGGGCCGCTGGGGTGTTTTACGGGCGGGCTTCTTCGCTCTCTACCACGTTCATTTACTTTTTTTGCTCCTCGTGCCCCGACGTTTCTGGACTGGGATAAGCTTCGGCGTGATAACAATAACTTTGACGTTGGAAGAAGAATTTATTCACAAATCATGCCAGCTTTGAGTGTACATCGTACTCTACGTAGTGCAATTACACCAGGTGATATTTCAGTCTCGGTCTGGGCTGGTGATCACGACAAGGTGGGACTCCCTCCATGGTTTGGGAAATCGGCAATGACAATCTGTTAGTCGAGAAATATAATATATGAAGCCAAGTGTATTGGATGAAGTAAAATTGTAGATTTCGCGTGGTTGATCCTTGGTTGTTTTGTACATTGGAAAAATACGAGAAACGCAAACGTTTGACGTGCTTTGGCTACCAAAAAAAGAAAAAAAATCTTTTTTCTATACCCAAGATGAATAAATATCTCACGGGTCGCAATTACTGGCCGTAGGCTGTACAGTTTCGGTGGCAAAATCCTATGCTATTGTAGCCCAACCCAGTTATTTTCCACTAACCTACATGCACAGGCGAACGCAGGCACCAACGCAATAAGCACAAAAAGAGCAAAAGTGTCACTAAAAAAAGGAGAAAAAAAAAAAAAATAGAGCGAGCGTATAAAGTTTTGAATAGCCGAGCCACGTAGCCGCCACCCTCCCCCATTGTCCGAGAGAGTAACCAAGCCGCCCTCCGTCGTATCCCGCTTATTACTCGTATATACACTCGAGTGTCGCCGGCGTTGTTGTTATTACGATGGAGCGAAATTGCACTCGCGGCGCCCAGTCATTTCACAGCCCTGGGTCTACGCTCCAGGAATGACGGTTACGACGATTACGTCGCACGGATCGTCGCATCAACGTCTCGGGCGAAACCCACCCTCCACCGCGCGCAACCCCAGCTACGCCTTTTCATCATCTTCCTTATCCCGACGACCAGGAAATGACGCACACGCGCCCCAGATGTCCCTCCTCCCGCGTCTTTTGTACATATCCGTCATTACGATGCGCGAGCGAGTACCTGGCCTTCTTTCTCCCGGGAAGGGGGGACTCTGTGCGCTTTTTTTAATTATCCCCCTTATCCGTCCGAACGAGGGGAGATGCAAAGCTCGGCTGTTCGAGATACGACACGCCCTCGCGGTGTATAGACGAGCTTCGTTGAGCCTCGCGAGGCACGCGACGATGCCCTCGATTTGTTGCTTAACGCGGGGGATCTCGTGATTAGTTCATTAGCGAAAGACACGCCTGGCGTGGTTGAATTTTATCCGGCGATGCTGATATGTTTTACTCCGCCGTGTCTTCACAAGTGCACGAGGAGTGACAATGTTTCATGATTTACGTGATTACGATGTTAGAAATGCATAAACAGGTGGAAATGGAAAGGAAAAATCATTTCCAGATTGGAGGCACTGCTTGAAATTACACAGCGAAATTTCATACTGACCAATATCGAATATTACTTCGCAAAAACCACTTCTTGATCCCTTCGCTTAGTAGGGCATTGATTTAGATAAACACCAAGTGTGTTGTAAAAAAAGAGTATACGTAAACGTCGTTGAAGCTTTTCTCTCCTAAGTACGAAGAATCGGGCCAAGAGAGGGTGAGAAAAATCGTGCGAGGTAGTGAGCCTCGAATAGATTTTTCTTGAAGCTCGTTTCTCTCCCTCTGCCCGCTCGTGGGATAACCGCGCGAACGTTACGTCGAATTTCGGAACACTAAGCCTCCGCCGCTGCGCGGACTTTTTTGAGGGAAACCTGCAACCAGCCCAAACTTTTCCACCTTCCGCTACTCCGTCTTCTTCTCTTTCAAAGCGCCCTGTTCTTCTCGCCACATTTTTTTTTTTTTTTTTTTTTTTTTTTTTTTTTTCGTATCTGGCAGAGATGTTTCGATATTTTGATCTAAAGCCTTGGCGCTGGGTTAAGCTCGGGCGGATACTTCATTGTTTTTCGCAGCAATTTTGGTATGTCAGATATTTAATTCATACAGTCATCAATGTACTGGTTGTAAAATGGAGCATGAAATTGTTACGTGCCCTGAATAATCAATCAACCGCTTCATCGATACCTCAGTACACAGTGAATCCACGTACTCGATGATCGTAGAACCTTTAATCCTGAATGTTTTTTCGGAACATTTAGTAAACATAGAAAGACATAGAAAATACACGCCTTGGAAAAAAGACCGCCCACAGCGAGGCGTATTGATATCCAGTTGTTCCATATTCACGTGTAGTAACGCAGCCTCCTTTCGAATTCCCGTGTGCAAGTACGCATAACTAGCAGCCCAGTCAGTCGTGATCCACGTGACACTGCGTGCCCTTCTTTTCGCGTATCTCGCGATTTCCCTTTTCCTCTCGTTCCTCGTCCTTGTGGTTTTCCTCCGCACTCAGCTGAAAGGGGTTGTAAAAGACGGAGATAAAGGACACCTCGGCGAAAAGGAGCAAGTTCGAAGTGCCCTGGCACCGAGCCCAATCCTCGTGCCTCTCTCCTAACTCTGCTCTCGTTTTTCTCCCGTCCCTCGGCTACCTTTTGGCCTCACTTTCTCCTTTTTGCCGACAGCAAGAGAAACGGGATGGAAGAACGATGAGGGGGTTCTTCTTTTTTCATTCTTTTGGATTTATAAGCTTTCAAACTTTTTAAGCTTGGATTTTTCGCGCTTTCATCGTGGAGATAAATCGATTTCGAGAGCGGGGGAGGGACAATGCTTCATAAGATTGGAAGGTTAATTAGAACATTGTGGGTCATCGGTGATTTCGTTACCTTATTTGGCATGAATGAAACAACCAACTGATGGTTTTCAGTCGACCAATTTTGGATGGAAAGGAAAAAAACTTCAGCACCTCCAAGAATTTAGAAAAATATCCCATGAGCTTTTCACAAATGTATCTTATACCACAATCAGCTGATGGTTTTCAGTCCATCAAGTTCCATAGAAAGGAGAAAAATTACACCACCTCCAAGAACTTAGCCCATGAGCTTTTCACGTTACATTTTCAATTGACGTGTTACGTCCACGTACAATCAAGTAAAGTTATAGAAACTGAAAAAAATATACATAATCTTCTGTGCTTTGACATCGTTTGACAAAGTCCATCAAAATAATCAGTGTTAATCAGACTGAATATGATCGGAGGCATTAAGAAGTTAGAGAAAATATCCTAAATCCCATTTTAAAGTCCCAAAGCTATTTGCCCATCGATTGCAAGCTAAGCTCATTCTAAACACCTAAGAAAGTCACCCAACTGAGGTCATAAGCTTTCCACTCCAATAACAACCGACGATCCGCGGACTCATCATCAACGTATAGATACTCTACACCTAGCAATGAATAGAAAATAAACTATAATCTGGATTTTGGAATTAAAGGTGCACTGTACGATGCGTTCATCGACTTGAAGACTCTCGCGGGGGTTTTCCGATGACGACGATGGCCTTAATCCTAAGTCTGGTGACCAGCTACTTTTGCTCTACCATATCTCACTCGAGCCCGTTCTTCTTCCGTACCATCGGTAGTCAAACAATGGGTTCTCGAATGTCACTGTTTGATAATAACCTGTTCATGAAATACTTCTTTTTACTAGTAGTTAACTGGCAATACTACCATAGCCAAGTCATACTAACAAAAAAATCTTCTAACGCAATGTGGTTTAGTTTGTGGCTTGGTAAATCAAATAATGCAACAAGAAAATTATTACGATGTCCATTTGGTCAATTTTTTAATTAATTTACGTTGTCAAAATGACTAGGAATATACGTATTTTTAATTTTACCCTTGCAAATTACTCAAAATTAATGATTCAACAGGTTCTCCACCATCCAAACGCGTACAGCAAAATTTTCCACTCGGTCTACGAAAAACTATCTATTGGATCAATTTAAAAAGCAACGAACAACTCGTTAACAAAGACGCACTCTTTCCTCCGTCAAACGGTACAAATGTGGCAACCCGATGAAATTTCAATACCATTAATTGGCATCGACTGCAAGAAGTTCGGATGCTGGAAATCGAGGGCAAATCCTTGCGAGGAGGATTAATCACATTGTTCGAACCACATAATAGAGGCAGTCGAGCTTGGCTCCGGGATTGCCTCATTCTCCCTCACTTGTTCCTCCTCCGCTCGCTCCCGAATTGCCGAAATCGATTCTTACGTACATACTGTACAAAGCATTGGGCTGTATACGCAGTACCACGATGATACGAGTGGACGTAACTAGGACTGAAATTATTTATTGATTTATCGTATGTACAGTTAAAGCTGTATAAATTGGGTCTTCCAAGATAACATGGAAGTTTTGACGAGAAACAACTATGAAAAAACATTTCCAGATTAACAAAGTTGCTTATTTCTCAACGGAGCTTTCTTCGACAGTTTCTCTATGAAGACCATTGCGTAAGTTGACAAATAGTACGTAGTCGACTAGGTAAACGTAAAAATACATAAATATTAGATGTATTGGTTTGGTATGGCTTGGAAATTGACTCTTAGTAGAAATTTGTGATCACAGTAAAAACCATAGATAAGTGAGGATACATAACTTGCCACAAAGTTATTTATAGCTTTGACAAAAAACAGTAATTGTTATCGCTACTTACACATGATTACCAAAAGTTATCAGTGATTATCGTAGTATTTAGACTAACCATAATTTTGTATTCAACACAATAAGTAATCCTCATCAATACTTTTTGTTTTTATCCATTACATTTCATGATATATTATACGTAATTCATTTTACTTATTTAAGATGCAAACTTTAATTTATTTTTTCCTTTATAACTTGTTCCCTTTTTTTTTATACTGTACTTATTTAATACTGTAAATTTTGTGTATACAGTGTAAACTCTGAAGTTTTTACATAAAGCAAGCGAAGATCTTACCTTTAATAATTTTGTATTGGATTGATACTTTTTTTTTTGTTGTTGTTCACAAATAAGCGTTACTATAAATTTTTTTTTTTTTTCAAGTACAAAGTGCAATTTTTCTGCACTTTTTCCAGGTACTTATCTCCATTAATTTTTTTATTTTCTGTGCAAGTTAATCAAAGGATACGAAGGGGACATGTTCGAAGGAATATTTATGAATAAATTTTTTAAACATTTTTGTTGCGTTTTATAACAGTTTATTGAATCATTGTATACATTCTAATATTAAAATTGAGAAAAAAAAAAACTTTTTACGTGATTTGAAATAAAGGAAAAAAAACTTCACATGTTACTGAGATAAGAACACTTTATGAGCAATTCTTTTGGTGGGCATTTCATGCTTCATTACTTATACGGATTTGTTTAAAATACAATACATCTAAAAATAAAAAAAATTGAACTGAAGTACCTCTACTTCCTTGTGTTATTTTTATTACGTGAGTCACGTTCATTTACACCCATCATTAGCACAAATTTTCAATATACAATACAAACACTAGGACCTATAGATAAAGTTTACATTGCGAGCAGACTACCGAAACTGTTAGGGTGAACATATACAAAACTTAATGCTGCCAACTCTAGTATACAACACTAGTCATCCGAGAGATGATTTTAGTCATCTGACTAACTATACGTAGGGATACAGCTTCTTTACATGTATACATATACACGGTGTAGGCAATTAATATGCTCACTGTGTGGATCAGCTTTGGTCTCCTTGGCTTTTCGCAAAAGCCAGACGATGCGAGAGTAATAACGGCTACAAGGGCTCGCCGTCTTCTCGGAGGAGTTTCTCGAGGCGTAAGTTTAACTCGCGAACGCCATCGAGAACCACGGAACTTTCGAGCATGTACCCCCGGATCTTTGTTCCTTGGACCAAGAAGTTCTTCATCAAAGGGATGAAAGGAGTACGTGGAGAACTTCTATGACGTCTGCCATTTTTTTTTTTTTTTTTTTTTGTCATGCCGGAGAGACAAGTAAAAGTCACACTGAAAAATACCAATCGAGATTTCCAAAAAGTTAATACATTAAGATATCCATTATCCAATATACTGATGAAAAAAAAAAAAACTAAAATTACCATGCTGTGATGGTATTCTGTTGTCATGTTGTTATGCAGGGACTTTTAACCTAATTTTTACTGTTCAGAACAATAATTTCTATTGTACAAACAGTATAAATCACTGTAATTACGATGAAAATTACAGTTCCAAACAGTAAAAATTATTGTTCAAACAATGAAAAGTATCCAAACGACGAAACAGTACTAGATTACGATTGTAGCACAGTCATTTTTATAATTTTTTTTTTTGTGTCAGTGTACCGATATTACTTCTAATACCACATAATCATGAAAGTATTTTTCTGAAGCTTATCCCATGAAAATACGAACTCGTAACGACAGCAGATATTAACGCTTTCAATTATTCATCTCCGAATAAAAATCTGATTTCTCTTCCTCGTATCATCAAAAATATTGATTAACAATGTCTCATACGAGATTCAGGACCACGACTATCTTCCTTTTCAATCCACGTCCACGACTGACGATGAACAATACAACACGGAGCCACTGAATTTCTCACCCTCGTTATTAAGTCGAGAAAAGCTGAACAATCGCGAGGGAACTTTACGAGCACTCATTCATGATAAAGGAGCGAGCAGCGAGCAAAAAGTGACGAGGAGGTCGGCGTTATTGTCCCACGATTAGTCTTACGAAGACGAGGTACAATTAAAGTCGCTCGCGCCTGCAGGGGAATGATAAAACTCTGTCCATACCTCTTTTTCCCGGTAAGGAGCTCTATATATGTAGGTAAATCGCTCGCGAGCAAGAACAGTCCAACAGACGCCACGCGAATACGATCTTTAGCACCAAATGAAATGAAGACGACAAAACGTGTACGTGTAGCAAGGACTCGCAATAATCCTTGATGTCACTATGCTGCAGCAATTTGAGCTGTGGTTGGAATATTTCTCGTCGTCGTACACGCCACTCTGGAACTTCCATATACCAACGACCTGATCCGATTTTGTTTAACGAACTGTAAGGTGCATTTTGTTTATTGCCCGTGAACACGTTGGACTGAGAGGAAACATGGTTTGTTCCGGATTTCACGATAATTGTGGAGTATGAAAGTTAAAATTCTCAGTTTGTATTTTTTTTAAAAGAGAAACAAATATCGAATGAGGTTTCACGGTGAGTTTTAAATGGAAAATGACGCTACGGATAAAGCAAATCATCCTCAAAATTGACAAAAGTTCCGAGACATCCCCAATACATGATGGTGGTTATTGCTTTCCCCCCCTAGTTCAGCGGCTGATGATGGAAATTGCATCAGCTCCAGGACATTGTGTGGAATCTCTCGTGCTTCCGGAATAATTTAATAGAACCAGTACAATTCGACGTCTGTGCGCCAAGTGATGCCGGCCACTAGAGTTAGATTGGAGCATTCTTCGTGTATACCTACCACACTGAGGCGTGAAATTCCAAAGTCCATAGAACCAACGTGTCTCGTCTACCTAGAAGTTCAAGTCACGTACTCACGAGACTCCAGTCGCGACCTGTGCACACACGTACTCTGTTTTTTTTTTTTTTTTTTTTTTTTCCCTTATGTACTCTACTGAACACGCGCGTGTGTCCGTCTTCTGGATGATACCATTACACGCGTATGAAACAATCAGAACTCGCAACAAGAGGGTGGTACAAGTCGCGGGACAGAAGTTGCGGGACGTAGCCAAACCGTAAGTCCGTTCCCTCTTTCGCGTGCTGGTTTCTACTTTGTCCGTTGTCCTTGTGCAATTACGAGGATACGATAGTGGCAGCCGAACTTTAAGAGGAAGGGACGAGTCGAGGGTGTACTGTGCACCAAGTGGATGAGTGCTGCACGTGTGTGCTCAGGTGAAACGGATTGGACTGTGTCTCTGTGGCACCTAGGCAAATGCGTACAAGGTACCAGCGTCGTAAGTGAGGACGTTTCAAACTATAAGGGTAGTTCGTCCTGTGAGATTTTTTTTCAAGGTCTTGGAAAAACAGGTCAAATACCGAGTGACGCGTCTGAAATTTTATCGCTAGATCTAATCCGTCGTTACATCGATATTTTATCAACAAATGAATTTAACGTACAAAAAGCACAAAGTCTATTTGCTTTTATGAGGAATTTTTGGAAAACTGTGAAGCCATCAAAAGACAGATTTTTCGAGTCTTGCAAAGCCTTTCAAATGACTTGTGATAACGTCCAAGTTATTCACCAATTTCCAAAGACTGTCAGGGCCTATGTGTCCCATTGAAATGACTGAAAAACTTGTCAAGTATTTATTCATTGACCTCAAAAAAACGAAGCTCCTTGTAAAGTAGCGATTTTTTAACTTGTATGATGCAACAACACGTAGAAAAGTATCTACTACTGTATCATTGGCTAATGAAAAGAAAAGGGAGTCAGCAAATTTCAGTACACTTTTAATCCAAGGAGACTCGTGTCACCAGGAAAATTCCAACGAAGGAGAACACGAGCGTCAAACAGATTACGTCTCGCGTGGATCCAACGACCACCAGTTCATGCAAAATCGATAACAGGACCATACAAGGAAGCGTATGCGATTATCGCCGAGTTCCCATTATCAAAATGATAATGCCGGCAGTAGCTGGATATGTAAGTTCCTTATAAGTCTTCGAGCACACACATTGACGACGAAGGAAGAAGGTAAAACGCGATCGTCGAGTTTATGGATTAATTAGTCCCTTGTGCTGCAGCCTGTGATTAAAGTGAGCTGCTTCGCAAGGGAACAACTAACTTAATAACTACGCGAAGCTCGTGCGATTAATTTCAATTAAACACCCAGTAAATACTCTCTTGGATATCAATTTTTCTAAACTTGGGACGATGTGAACATCATCTTGACAAGTGAAAGTAATGACGACGGTATATCCTTTTGGAATACGGAATACGTACGGAAAAGATAATAAAACAATTGCCATGAAGGGGAAAAAAAGAAAAGAGTAGTGCAAGGAATTGAAAAACCAAATCACAATGGAGGTTCGTGAAAGTTATCGTCACAACAGCCGATCGAATATATATACACGACGGGGACTGTACGTCCCTTGCGCTTGAAGCGTATAATCCCATCCCCCGTTCTCTCTCATCTTGAGCGACAAAGGGCGAGTGGTGGTTGTTTGGTGCTCACTTGCCCACGCGTCTTTTTGCGATTGGTATGGACCTTGAAGGCAGGCGCTCGTAAGTCCACGAGCCAGTGCTGCGGAAACGCGATACGCGCCATGCACAATGTGTAATTTAATAGAGCCGCTGGACACGCGCGTGTCCACATAATGTCGGTGTATATACCCTTGCGTGGGTGGCTTTTTCGCGATAAGCGGAGTCGATTTGTCGGCTCGTGGAGACCGATTGGAAATTTGAGGGAGACAGGACCTTGTTATAACTGAGTTATTGCGTTTATAGTGGAGCCCAGGGGATGAGGGGGTTGTTTCGAAAATTGTTCAGCTTTTTTTTTTGCTTTCAGAATGTTTTTGATTCAAATTATCGTGGGACTCTTGAATCACGTCTGTATTGTTTTCAACATGACGATCCGTGATATAAATTAATACTCACAAACATTAAACTCGATCGTTGGAATTTTAATCTTGAAATTGCATTCGGTACTACACCTTCGCATAACATAATGTCTCATATGCGCAATCAATGGTGATAACACAATACTTTTACGGTGTTGATATTACTTTTAATTGTGGATCTCACATTGAACTCGGACAATGCCATCATTGATCATACAAACACTATAATTCACACTACTTACATTAATGTACAAATAGACGATGAAACCTAGATAGGTATGTGACTAATCAAGTTTGAAATCAAGAAGAATATAGGGAATTCCAGCACATTGGAAGAATCTCGCGAATGTCACCTTTACTTTGAAATTTAATAAAGAAAGTGTTGCCTCGGTACCATAATAAATTATACATGATACTGGAACTACAACATGCGAATGTCCCAAAACAAAGACACCTAGCCACGGTACGAAAACACCCATTACGGTGCGAGAGCTCTGAAAAAAAAAAAAAAAATCTGATGAGCCAGCGTAGAGGGCAAACCCACCCCTGTGCAACTTTTCTCTTCCCCCGGCCACTCAGCCGCGCTGTAAATAAAATCCGCAGCGGTGTGAGAAAGACCACGATCACGCGAGTGATTTAAAGCACGTGCACTCTCGGTCGGGAAGGAGAAATGTCCCTCGCACAAATTACCCGCCGCAAAAATGTCTCTCCGACTGGGCGATCATCGACAGACGACGACGACGGTAACGAAAATGATTTCCTCCTGCGACGCCTCACCCCGTACACCCCTCGGGTCGTGTATCACACTCACTCGCGCCCAGACTCTTGTATATGTACATATGTACGTGGGTACGCGTAAGCGAGCAATGCTCCTTGGAGCGAAAAATTGGAAATCGCAGAAAGCTCTTAGAGCTTGGGCGCTCGACTAAGTGTGCTCAATCGGCTAGCGAGACTCTGTCCCCCCCCCCGTTTTTTTTCTCCCTCTCTTTTCCATTCGCGCGATTTTACGATGTATACGCGGCTCTCACGGCCAGATGTCTGTCGTCGGCGCCGATGTTCTTCTGCTCGCTGGTGCGTCGAGTGGCGCTCGATATGCGCTGTGATTTATTCAAAACTCGCCGGTGCTGTAGCTCATGGATGTAAACGCTATGGACGGTGGGTGCTTTCGTTTTTCTCGTGCGTTTTCTTTTGAGATTCACCGACGCGAGTGTAGATCCGACGCCCTTATTTTTTTCCCCCGTTAAATGGGACAATTGTCATGTTTGGCGTTACTACTCATTTCGTTGATGAGTTTTACAAAAATGGAATAAGTTGAAAGGCTACACGAGATTTTTAAATTTGCACGATTAAAAGAAAAAGTTTTTCGTTAAATGGAACGGATCTTACATGTTTATTTTTTCTCGCGATTTTAAACGAACAGCGGGCAAACAATGTCATCGAAATCAACACTGTTTGTGACGAGAAGAGTAAATGAATTTTCGAATCATTTTTTTTTTTTTTGCTTGAACATTAGCAAGATTTCCAGACTAAAACAATCCATGAGTTGTGTTATTCGCCCTTTCCTGCATAGCAGAGGACAAATACGTGGCTGAAGCTGAAAAATATTCTGAAATTGATACTTTCATCCGAAAATTTTTCATCTCTGCCAGTTGGATTACCCACACAAACAAAAAAAAAAGAAGTAGAGCATGTTAAGATTTAGGGAAGGTATGACATCAAGAAGGTTATAAATTTTTTATCTTTATCAGTACTTGTTCATGTCAAAAATGGACTGAGCCAATTTCTTGTCATTGCAACACCCAGTTATGAGTTATCGATGGATCAATAAGCACTTAAGTATCATAAATTATGCGTTAAAAATCATAATCGATAATCACAGCACTTACTTGGCTAGTTTATTCTTCAAGTATTCATGAAACTGACAGTAGACAATAATCAGGGTATAGTCAAAAAAGGCAAAACAACAGCTTTGTTTGTTCCTCTGACCCTTACGATGGTATATACTGATTCAGTGTATAGTCGTGTGTTGTAAGAACAAAAAAAAATATAGTGATTGACAGCCAAGATGTTCCCCACTATTAAAATTACCACGTTTTCGTGAAATTCAGTGTTTTCGACAAAACGGTATAAGTTATATCGTTCACGGTATCCGATAATACGGAAAAAAAGTATCGTACGAAAATTCAGTGACACAACAAAAAATTTCTTTTAATACTTGTGGAAAAAAAAAGTACCTATCGCACCGCAAGCCCGATAAAAATCAGAACTCTACATCGACTTAACCTCCACGTAAGGGCTGACCAAACACATACATAAAAATTCCCCCCAGATCTCTAATATCTCGCTTCGTATACCACCCCAACCTCCTACAAACCAACGAGAGCACAGTAGCCTGTGTCCATCGTAAATCCAAAGCCAAGCAGATGTTATCGACGAGCTCTGCGATCGATGTACAAAGCATGTATCCATACAATATGTGGAAAAAAAAGAATGTCGAGGGCACGTGTTAGAAATCACAAGATTTCTTTCTTGGAGAAAAAGGGTTGTAGCATAGCCCGTGCTTCTTACAATTATGTGTGAAGCGTAGAGAGGAAAAACGAGGGTTTTACGGTTTTATAATTTTCTACTTAAGTAGTTTTAATAATTCTGATGTAATGTAAAATATAACCAGCTAATTTTTTTACTGTGATTGGAGCTGTTTTGATGAACAACTGAAACCTATAAAACTGCCAAAGTCGAGTCCATATCAAATAACAACTCACGTGTTTGGATATAAATTTTCGAGAAAAAAAAAAAAAAATTTTTTTAATCCTCGACTTTGCGAATAAAATCCATAGGCAAAAAACCTATGGATCCATCAGACAAGGCAGCTGACGGCACGACCATCGACACCGAGAAAAAAATCCCCAGTAGTTCAAGCACGTATCACACACATCCACTCGATGCGCTCCAATTATTCCCACGATAAACACTATTTTCTCTTCTCCCATCGAGGCACCGAAGGAAACAAAAAAAAAGAACCCCACCAACATGCCGAAGGGAGCACGACGCGTGGTACGTTATAACAAAAAATTCGAGGTCATGCGCACCCGCTGTACGTGTGTGTTACACACACATGCAGTGCTGCACGAGCAGCCCAGCCCCCTTCCCGGGGAACATCCGCACTGCCGTAGTTGGCCCGCTGCCAAAATACACCCCCTACCTCCACACACTACCACGCGTGCATATATATATAGGACAGCCGCTCAATTAAGTCACGTCCCAAGCGTGGAGGGCGCGGGCTTCCGAACGTTAAGTCCTCCCGCGGCGGTATAGGTACTAGGTACTAGCGGGAGCCCCGGGAAATATTCGGCTTTTTTCTTTGTTTTTTCGCCTCTACGCTCTTACCTACCTGCCATCCTTCTCTCGCGGAGATTCGACGGGATCTTAAAAGCTGGGCGGGACTTTGTGGTCTTTTTTTTTTTTTTTTTTATCTTTGCTCGGGGATCTGACCGAATTTTTTCGAGGTTATGTGCACTTTAGCGCGGCAAGGAAGAGTTGAGGCTCGCCGGGTCGACGCGAGATGGCGCGAGATTTTATAGGGGCTTTGTTTAAGAAGATTTCGCTCGTTCGGTGAAAATTTTGCTACTCGGGGGGGTTCGCTGCAGTGAATTTTCGGGCAGGATAAGGTTTTGTATTTACAAATAGGAAGGAATCCACTGGAGATTCGCTTCTTTGTGGGCATTTCGATTTCGTTCCTGTAGGAAAGGATCCGGGAGGTTATGTCGCTTGAATTTTTCAGTTGAAGGAGCGCGCATTGGAATGGATTTTTATTATTGAGGTGCAATAAGTATTGAAAAATGAATTTGAATCCTTTCTCTATGAAGCTTTTTTCTAGATTTTTCTACCGTTATTGTTTTTTTTTCTATGAGAATGTCGAACATATGAAAATTAAATTATAAACAGGAATCTGATTTTTTATGGAAGATACTCATGACTTTTCTAACGAAATGTTTCTGTTTTTGTTTCAGGTTAGTGTCACTGATTTATTCGTGGGGTTCCATTAGCGTAAGTGTGACCAAACAAATACTGTTATAAGCTTGGCTGACTCAATATTGACCATTACTACTGAAAAATCGGGTGGACCGGTATTTTATAACCTTTGTTCAGGGGTAAAGTTCTGAAACCTTACGTAGATTTTTATAGTTGCTTCCACAAGTGAAAAAGGATTGTTCATTAAAAAAATTAATAAGTAACCAAATAAATAAATAAATCGTGGTTCTTCAACGAAAATCTCTGCAAACCGCTAAAAACAACAGAGTCTCCTGAAATCTTAGTCCCAGCTGGAAAAACAAATCGATAGTGCTTGTAAAAACATTTTGGCGAAAAACAGATAGAAAGTCGATCCAACCGAGAGTTCTCGTTCTGAATAAAAAAAGGATGAAAAACGGAGCTTCCAATGCATCTCGAAAAGAAACCCGAGATTTATCAATCATGCAAGGGAACTAGAGCAATTTATTTTACAATTCATCTGGTAGTATCACACTATATTTCTCCTTTTTTTCACACTTAAATAAAAAATAACGATGGTTATAAAGATAGATAGTACAATCTAATCGCATAATTAACTTGAAATGTGAAATCACCGCACTTTTACGACAAAACCTACATTAAAAAAAAGAAAAAAAAAATTTCAATTCTTAACGCATACGAGATTACTGTAAAATCTCTTGCCCTTGTCTCTAATAAATTTTCCTCGGTGAAAAAACAAAAGCCGTACGAAGCGACGAAAGGAACCCACGCGCGAGCCCATAACTTCACCGCGAAATCCTTCTTCGCAGTACACACGCGTAAAGAAGGAAAGAGAGAGAGAGCAACAAGAAAGTGCTCCCGGCACTTAAGTACGTTTGATTGTAAGTCGACGGGCTCTGCACAAAGCAGGTGGGGCGGAGGGGAGGGGCGGGCGATTTAATGCTGATTTACGAGGATAGACACCATGGGTGGGCGCGTGAGTGGACTGCAGCTTCTGGCTCACAATACGCTCGGCCGGCCGGCTTGCGTTACGTGAGTCGCGTGCCGCATGTGGTGCGAGTGACTTATGCGCGAAAAGAGAGAGGGTATAGTCTGATGGACTTGGCTACTTACTTCTTTTCTTTGGGCTTTTCTCCGGCAGAGATGGAAAGGCAGGGGAGGGGGTTACCAACTGATGGTAATATGGATCTTTTTCAATTTCTCTCTTTTCTCGTAGGTACGTGGGCTCGACTGATCCGGCCTAAGCTGGTGTTTTATTGTAGCAGCGACGAATGCGGATGAGAATTTCGTGGTCGCCAAGTGCACGCGCCATATTAGAGTTTGAAAAAACTAACCTCAATTACCAAGGAAGTGGAAAGTATTTTGACAGTCAAAAAAATAAATATGACCCTAGAATAGAGAAACGATGAAATAGGGATATCTTCAAGAGATCGCTTTAAATTAGCTTGGGTTTGTTCCCTCGGAGCCATTAATTGGTTGGGATAAAACTTTTCTTCTCAAACTCCAGAGGCGCGCTCAAGACTCGAACTTTTTTACGAAGAAAAACACAAAACAAAGCTTAAGAGAATTCGATTCGCACTAGATTTTCCGAGAGCCTCGAACATTACACAGACCCAGTGAACGGGAAAGGGAGACTCGGGCAGAGATCGCGAGCTGAAATTTCACAACAGTGCCACTCGCGAAAGGGAAAAGATGGGGAGTCGGAAGAAAGAGAGGGAAGCTGAGAGCCCGGTGGCAATTAGTCGAACAATCAGTCGTTCTTTTTGTCGAAAGTAGCTCCGAGAAATTTAAGAGTCCCGTGGGATAAAGCAGGAGAAGCGCGAGTTGAAAAGTGAGCTATTTCCTTAGCTTTCGGGAGGAAATTTTCTGACGACGCTCCAACTTCGATTTACCATGGCTACGGAGTGTTAAAAGAGAAACAGAGGAAGGAGGAGCGAATCATGCAATTATCGACCAGATGGAAGTGGGTTGGTACGGTGCTTACTTTGCATGCTTTGCATTGAGTTGGGAGCTAACCGTGTCGCGCCGAAAATACCCTGTGCTCGATACTAAGGACAGATAAGCGCATGATTCGTAGCATTTACAGATGCGTTGGCATTTATAATAATAGTATGTATTCTGCGTTTATACTTTGTTTTATTAATGCCTGTCCTAATAGATGTTGTTTATTAACAGTACAAATTAGTTTAAATTACTTTTTAAGGTACTCAATATTGTAGATCACAAATGCTCACAAATACATTGTTTGGAAATTAATGAATAATTAAATCTATTGTTCCTCGTTGTGTACGCTCTTTAGTATTTACATGGATTTATCATGTTTTAAGGACCCCAACCGTTTTTCCAAACACAACCACTCCATTTGACACGAAAATCTCCATGTGGCTATCTATACCGTGTATCCACATGAAATGTTATCTTAGCAGTTTATTCAAATAACTGATCTCCATTTATCATCCAAGCCCGATTTTTTTTTTCTCGATTCACAAACAAATTCACCTTTCTTACGTCATGGTCCCCGTAATCGTGTAACTGTCTTTAATCGTTTTCAGTCCAAATAACAATCCCAGCCCCATTCATTCGAATCGAAACGAAAACTACGCCCCAAACGACCCAAAGCATTACAGTGGAAAGCCAGAGGTGAAAAACAGTGCAAACAATATCGTCCAATCCCCAAAGACGGAGGTGGTGGAAAAGCCCGAGCTTCACAGTGGGGATTCGAAATAAAATTTACACTCGGCCATTGAAAGCTCATCAAGCCTCGCTGAAACACCGCCGTAGCGACGGCAACGCGGCAGTAGTCGAATCAGCGGCGAAATAAAAGCCCCAATAACTGTCTCCTTCGCTCGCCCTCTCGCGTCCACGATCTCATTTTGCTCGCGAGAAAACTCCATCCTGGCCCGAAAGAAAATCAGAGCGCCCTCCCTCCCCGTTTGTGTGTGTATACACACGCCGTCTTTTTATCCCTTTCACGAGGAAAGAAGAGCTCCTCGCTATACACGAGATTCGTCGGAATCGATTTACGAGATCGCGCGTATGTATACGACAACAAAGACGACGAATTTTTTTTCCCGGACCCCGGCCAACGGCAGCAAATAAACTCGCAGCGCGAAACTACCTCTGTAAATAATGTTTGCTTTCTCTTTTCACTTACTTATTTGTTTTGCTTTTTCTTTTTTTTTCTTTCCTTTACTTTAATATGTATAAAAGTCTTATCCACGGGAGTCGTAACTTCTACTTTATTGCTACCCTTTTGGAAGGAGGAACAAAGAGGATCTGCAAGGTGCATTTAGCTCATTAACGGTTGACGTTAATATTTCACTTGACGAAGGGTATTGGTCGTTTCTGGTGCTTATGTTGCTGTTTTATTGGTGAAAAGATGTAGGAAACGATGCCTTAAATCACGTTCAGTCACCGATCTACGGTTGGATTGTGTACGACCACCATGAATTTTCCGGTTGATTAGTCGATTCGCACGCTACGTTCGATCGGAACCGTTAAAATCTGTATGTGGATTTAAATTTATGAAACTTGACTTTGTTGAATCTCTTTTTTTATCAACAACCAAACGTGTATTACATTCCTATTTTATGAAGGTATCTGAGTAAGCATCTGATCAATATATGTAATTTCTTTATTTTCTTGTATTGATCGTTTCTGTTGATTACTGCAATTTTGTGGACAGATTTTTGATTGAAAGGGTGACATGCTCAAAATTCTTTGAGTACCGTATGATGATAGCAATTAATAATAAATGAATGTTTATGACTAATGTTTTAATTGCAAACTTCCACCTCGTGAATTTTTGGATATTCGGTTGATTGGGCGATTCGAACGCTACGTTCGATCCGTAACGCTAACAACTCCTGTGGATTTGAATTTAAAAATATAATTCGGAACGTGCACGTAACGAAATAAAACCACATCAATGCCAGCGTGTATTAGCATATTATCGAGCTGTGAGTCGCTCGAGCGAGCAGTAGACGGACCATCAAATTCGGGTCGAACTTGAAAGTTATATTGCCGAGCTAACCTAAGGTATTCAGCGGGAGATGGAGAGTTTACATGTCAGCACGCGAGAGATAACGATGGACGTAGTTTATTGAACTTGGCTCCCGTGCGGTCGGGGACTACGGGTATAGTTTGATCGCTGGGTAATCGCTCGCTGTGGTCTTCCGGCAGGGCGTGTGCCGTTATTACTGTTAGATTGATTACAAAAGTTTTGCCGTGGAAAATTAATATTTAATTATACTTTTAGAGAACTCTCATTCAAGTTTTCTTTTTCTTTCCTTGTTAGGTGAGTTTTTGTGATGGATAAAACTGGGGACTCATTTTTTTGGCTAGTAAGTTATATACGCATATAAAACAATTGTTATTCTCGTTTTCGGCCATCAAGATGTTAATTACTGTAGAAAAACATGTACTTAACTATTTATTTTCACCTATCTTGAGCTTTTGTCTCGAAATATTAAATAAAAAAGTTAAACGTTTTAAAACGGTTATTTATTTAGAAGTGTGGATTATATTACAGAGAGAAGCGTAGGATTCTCAAAAAGAGTGTTTCTTTTATTTCTTGAAATTTTGTACTGGCTGCTTTGTTGCAAAACTCCAATTTTTTTGCAAATTTGCAAAAAGTAAAAAATCGATTTAACTTGCATGTGATCTCACCTTTATTTGACTTTTCAAAGAAATGCATTATGCAAAATAAAAAACTGTTTTCCATAAAGCTCACGTCATATGTAAAAGTTCGTGAAGCTGTTTTTCCTCCAAATCTGTGTTAGTCATGTCGAAAACTTTTAATAACTGGCAGAAGACTTCTGCATTAAGATACAAAACCTACCACCCCTCTATACAAAGTTTATTCTACATGCGCGATACAAAATAATTCGAATTTCATCTTCTGGAGCATCTAACTTTTTTGAGTGGAAAATAGCCATTCGTGACTATTAACGTTATAACATAAAAAAAAAGTAGCACGTCCACTCATTTCACTACTGCACTAACAAAATTTAGTTGCCAGCTTGCAAAGAACGCCAGTAATGTCAGTACCCTTGATTGCGCATAAATAATAAATAATAAAAAAAAAAAAAAAGCCTGTCATCAAGAGTTCCTCAATCGATGCATCTTGGCATCAAGAAAGTAAATGAAAAAAAGCATTATACCTGCAAACAAGCACGCTCTGATGAAGCAGCGTCTAGTCGTCGTCATTTTTGTTAAATATAGGAGAGCCAAGCGCTCCTCCGATAAAAGGGTCGATAGATGGATTGATAGGTATGCAAATAGAGAGAAAGAGTGAGAGAGAGTTGGGAGGAAGGAGGGAAAGGTGCTGGGAGCCTAGGCAATTGAATCGCAATTAAGGACGAGGTGCCGATCTCAATAGACGAAGCCATGGTGGGGGAGGGAGTCTGCCGCGTTGCGACACGTCTATACTTGGGCTCCTTCGTCGACGCGCGTGTATATGGAAAGACTCGTCTGGCTGGCTCTCGAGGTATTCCTACGTCGACGAGGGTGCTCCTGGTATGCCAATATAGCTGCGCCTTCTGTCATTCCAATCTTCACCTTCTGCCCCCCCCCCCCCGTTCCTATTCGACGCATCTTCGCGCTTGCGATGCCTTGCACCTATTTATTTTCCTCTCTGCAGCTCGATTATACTTTTTTTTTTTTCCTTCAATTTGCTCGAGCCACCCTTTTGAATATCGATATTTTTACACTGGGTGAGCTTTTTTTTTAGTCGTTAATGGGTTTTTTAAATTTTTTTTGTTTTGCAGCACAACTTTCGGTAAATAGAAATCAGGTTCCATTCGTTTCATTGTCAAAAACAATGGGTATATGCACTTTGGAAAAGTAAATACTCGAGGCAGGTTGACGAGTGAGATGTGGATGAATACACATTTTCGTCCGTGAATTGGGTGTCACCATGGCTTGTTTTCCCCCTCGCATGATCAAACACCAAAATTTCCCCATCGGCGTAAGAGCAGTAATCAATTAACGACCCAAGTGGATACATACATACATAATGTACTCTGTTTGATCAGGTTCGCGGTAACGGCTAATTTTTGCCGATCGCCCACGGGCCTCACTTTCCTCTGGCTCCCAGTTACTTACGGAGATTAATCTGCTCTGCAATTTCCAATTTCACTAGGATACCCCCCTCCAACATCTCGCCTCTACTTATCTCGTTTTTTTTTCTCCTTTAATGGGCTTCGAACGTAATTAAAGAGTACACCTCTATATCTGCTTCGAGCTATTAGAGGCAGATAACAAAATACTGGGCCGTAATCTTTTTTTTTCTCCATCGGTTGTAATTAAAATCAGCGATAAATGAGAAGGAGGAGGAGGAAAAGGGATCATTCAAACGTCAAAGGCAGCAGTTGAGGTTGACCTCCTTTTTTTTCTTTCTTTTTTTTCTGTAAAATGATACGAAAGGTAATGCCGATAAAATTTGTGATCGCGAGAAAGAGCATTGCAAAAAGCCACGGAGAGCAGTTGGGTGCAAAACAAAAACCGCAGCCGCTGAAAAGTTGGAGAGCAAACATTTCGGGTTATCCGTAGCGGAATGAGCAAACGAATCGCAGGACCGGAAAAAAAGTGAGCGATCCCGTGCACGTGTACAGACTCCTGTTCTCGGAAGTCGAGAGGACCACTCGAGGAAATACCAAAAAGGCGCGATCGAATCCCGTGTATGCGTACAACCTTCGAAGCACTTTTAGCTGAATAAGCGCTCCATGGCTGGTATGTATTATACTCGCCGTTGAACTTGTCGATGCATTAAAAAACCCCTTTTTCGCTCAGCACTGGATGTATGTATGGGTATACGCAAGTCCTCTATACCACTGCAGATAAAACCGTCTACACGCAAATGGAAGCTGGGCCGGGAAAAGCTAATACGTCCGATCGAGGTACGTTTCTCGCAATTTTTACGATTCGCATCTGGTAAGCTGCGCGGAATTCACGCTCGGGGAAGAACGTTAACCCGTTTAACGAGCCAATCGGAAGATTTTCTCATTGACGTCATTGGCGGGGAACTGATGGTTTTCGTAAATGAATTAAAAAACGTGCTGGGAAGAACGAACGAGTCTCGCGTGTGCTCGCGTATACACGAATAAATGTTTTTCAACTTTTTTTATGCTTTTGATGGTTAGCATTTTTTTTCAGTTGGCTTGGTTTTTTGATAAATGCATGTATTACCCTGGTAACGTTCCAAAAATGTTTGAAATATTTTACAGAAATACACCATTGGAACGACAACTCCAGAAGTGAGGGCCGAGTAGGTTTTTGCAGTAAAACTCGTATATAAGAAATTACAAAGTAACTTTAACAACATGTGGCAGGAAATGCCTTTAACGTTTTCAAAATCACATTTGCAATCGTCAGGTGTGCAACCATATCCGATATTCAGAGTCCACAGACGTACACCATTTGGTTGCTATTTTATTCGAGGAAAAACATGTTCTTCCAATATCCAAATTTCCAAATTCGTGATCAATCACCTCTCGTCGACCCTCCTCAAACCTGCACCAAATAAAAATTAATACAACCTGCGCATGGAGGATCGTCCAATGTGTAATGGCGCTAGGGAAAGCCCGATACGATTGAAATTCGAATTTCCCTCCTCAAAGGACAAAGTAAGACTCCAAGACGAAGGGAAAAAGGGTGGTAGATCACAATTTGTAATTTAAGCGCAAAACGACGACTCGGGTTGTACCGAGTTCAGCGAGTCGCGAAATGCACCGTGAGGGCCGCTCGCTCCCAAGCTCGCGTGCGTTAGAGGACACGGTAGCGGTGTTTCGGAAACGGGTGTTGGGTTACTTGTTTACTCGAGCTACGGAGCAAGGTGCGCCCTCGTGCATTATTCAACGACACCCGCTTGTATTTATCAAGTGGATGGTCCCTCTCTTCCTATTCGCTATACAGCCTCTGCGTGTGTGTCTGTGTGTGTATAGACACGCACGTGTACAAAAGAGAGAAAAAGCCGGCACGCCTGCTCTTATCTCGAGGAGAGACTTTTTCACTCGCTCGCATCTACCTTCCTCTCCATCTTTTCTTACGCTTCGTTACTGTCTGCGCTCCGTTGCTGCTTTATTTTAAGCTACGCTCGCTCGTCCCGGTAGATTTTTATCATCGCCATTGCTACACCTACGGATTTTTCGTACAATGTTTTTAACACGCGTTTCTTTCTCATCTTGGTGTGGTGGTTGATTGTTGTTGTTGAAAATCGACGGATGCGCGCTGATTTGGAAGTTAACTTCGAGGTGCTTCCGCTAGAGACAAATGTATGGATGTCCTTTGAAACAATCAAGATAATCATTTGCGTTGAGAATTTTTTCTCATTGACTATTAACTTAAATAACTTTGTTGTTAACTTGCAACACTGTTACATTTATTGATTGGCATTGTTTAACCCCAATGGAAGCATTTCATTACCGTGGTAATAAAAGTTGACGCATAAGAATAGAGTACTTTTCGTAATAATAATAATAATAATAATAATAGTAATAATAACAATAAAACGAAAAAAAACCGAAATGTGCTGAAGTTGATAAAAATCCATTCTACCTAAATACAGTGAAATAGCAGTGCTGATCGTGTAATGTAAATTGTCATGTACACGGTAATGTATGTAAAAAAAGTATGTTATAGACTATTTATAATTGACTACTCAACTAATGTAAATTACTATAATCGAATCATACTTCTTATGAGGATGTTTTTGTAGAACCATCCTAACATTCTTGAGTTGTCAACACTCACCCCGACACGACCAATCATTAGTGGAGCCCTCGATTAGCCCTCGCACTTTAATTTCAGTCTAAACTCTGTAATATAAAAACTTAAAGCACAACTCATATAATTTTGCGTACACCGACAGCACACAACACAAGCAGCACAGTGCAATTTACAAAACAGCCACTCCACGCAAAAAAAAAAGGATAACCTCATCATCGATACGAAATCGTTTAGCTCTTGTGTAATTTAATTATCAGTCTATTTTCCATTTTCCCAATATCCCGGAGCTGGTGCTCATCGTGGCAACCCCCCTCTGGTCGACTGCTCGTGCCACGTAATCACAGCTATCGTTCTCCGTGTCTCCGGAGAATAAATATTTAATAAGGCTGTCTGCTATTTTCCTTCGTAAAGAGGAAACAGCTTGGAAAATGAAATGCGCCCGGTCGAGTTGATGAAAGAGGCTTGACAAATTAACTATGGGAGGGGGAGAAGAAAAAGTGTGTACGGGCTTGTAAATATGTGTGGAAATGAGAGGGGAGGGGTCGAGGCTGGTTCTGAGTGGATTGGCTGTGGTGGAGTCGGATGGTTGGGACTTGAAGCTGTGGGGTGTGGGTACTCAGAGTTTTAGGGAGGTGGTCGATGGGTGACTTTTACCTCGAATTGATGGACCAACACAAATGAATTTCATCACAATAAATCTAATTTTCATTCTTAGAGTGTGGAAGGTTCGTGTTATCTGGAGACTTTGTGATCATGAGAGTTGGTTAGTGGAAGTCGTTTGTTGATTAAAGGAGATCTTCGTTAGCCAGTGGGTCGTTTAACAATTTCCTGGAGCAAATTCCAAATCGTCCGGAATGACCGAGTAGTCATGGAAATTTAAAGCTTTTGACTTTATTTAGATATATAGTTAGTTTTAAAGTCCTTAGAATCCTGTAAATAAGTTTCAAAGTTTCACCGAGACATCGAAGTGATGTTTGATCTTCATCGGTTTAGCAAATTCGGAGTTTGATCGGCTTCGAAGTACTTACTGAGTTGACTGGGTAACATACATTCAAACTGCAACTGTGACGAAGAGTCAAGTACTGCACTACTTTATATACTTTATACGTACTTGGAATTACATGTATAAAAAATCTAATATTTTAAGTAGTACAAGTTAGGATATGATCAGGCGTAAATCAAAGATTACTGTTGCGGAAGAATTGTTGAATATATACTCTCTTTGTACATGATGCTGCTCATAAAATTTCAGTACAGTTTGTTCTAAAGAAGTGAAAATAACATCCAAGTAGAACAAATCAAGACGTGGTCAGACATGGCAAAAATGTAGTCACTTTGTATAACTGAGGCTAGGAAGTACGTCACAAACGACCTTCTGAATCATACAAGAAAAACGATTGTCGATACCGCAAGTGAAACAGATCAGGATTCAGTCAGACGTTAATGCTCGTTCATTAATATCAACAACTGACGTAAATCGAAAATTATTTTTGCAGAACGATTGTTGAATTTAAACTCTCTCTATAAGAGATACTGTACGTAAAATTTTAATACAGTTTGTTTGAAAGAATTGAAAATAACATCCAAGTAGAATGTATCCATACACGGTCGGACAAGAATCAAAAGTTAGCGAAAAATATCAATTATAGATCGAATACTCGTTTTGAATGAGCCTCAGGAACTAAACTGATATTAAAGTGGAACAAGTCAAGATATGGTCAGACATGAAAAACTGAGTGCAATGATCAAGTAGAACAAACAAAAGTATGGTCAGGCACACATCGAAATCAAATTTATTAAAACGTGAACAAGCAAGTGTCATGAGACGATTCTGAAGGAAAAGAAACATCCAAGTAGAACAAATCGAGAAATGGTCAGACATGACGAAAATGTAGTCATTTTGTATCATTGAGGCTAGAAAGTACGTCACAAACAATCTTCTCAATCATACAAAAAAACGATTGTCGATACCGCAAGTGAAACAGATCAGGATTCAGTCAGACGTGAATACTCGTTCATCAATATCAACAACTAAGTATAGCAAAAGAAATTAAAAATCGTCGTGTCACCGAAGAGCGAGACAAACGTCGCCAGTCTCAAGTGCCTTGGCTCGCAAACATCGTAAATCACCGAAGCAAATACCTACCCCCCCAGCCGTATACTTGTAAGAGCGATATGACGACGAAGCCAGTCCCTCACGTAACACCCGCCCCCCTGGCAAGTTGACTCCGCGACTCCCTGGAGTCCCAATTAAAAGCAGCAAGAAACCGAGAGAAATCGCCTTGACCAGGGAAGTCGATCCCCATCGCATAAATCATCGGCATCTTCCTCGTATTAACAGATCCCAACTGCTGCCACCACCATACATTATATTCGCTTTAATCTGACCGACCGGTCCGCGTCTTTTATTACAGTCGCATATATATATATATCTGTACGACGCATCGCGCGCATAGCAGCAGCAACGGGAAATTCCAGAGGCCGTATTCTAATCTCGATCGTGGCAGCAATTTAATTATACCGGCGGCCCCTGCTGTATACAACGGGAGAAACGCGAGGGTGAGCGGGACGAGCCCGCCGTATTGCATGTATCCATCTCGTCCCCCTTTTCCGCGAGCTGTTGGAGGTTACGTATGGATTGATCGATAGATATAGAGTCGGTCATCTGAACGAAGAGCATCGTATATTATTATGCGTCGAATCGTTTGTGGGTATATTGGAATCGCGTGGGAATTCCGGCTGACTGGGAGTTCAAAGCTCGCGTGATGCTGGAAGATTCTTGCGTAGGCGCGAGATCGTAGGTTTGATATCAGTAGAGGAGTGGCTTTTGACGGTTGGACGCACTTTGGGATTTTACTTTATTTTTTTGGAATACATATAGAGTACAGCTGTAAGTCTTGTAGAATCTGACTGTTGAGGAAGGTCGTGTATAATAATGATAAAGTGTGCGACGTTAATCGGTCAAAGTGCTTTTTTTCAGAAATGACTGAATAAAAAAATACTAATCGGGTGCTGCGCTGATTAAATATTAATTTTCGTCATTGTCGTGTGCAACTATCGATTTTTTGCACCCTTACACCGAAAAGATGTATTTGCTGATATGTATTTTTCTACTGCCAAAAGATAAACTAGTACTGCGTGTTTATGTGTGCCCTTGGAATGCTTGGCGAAAAAAAATGGAGAAATAACAATCTGGGACACGAAAGCGTAATCACGTGATGGGAAAAAGAAAAAAGAAAAAAAAAAAAAAATAATAATAATAATAATAATAATAATCTTGCCAGAGAGCACTTCTTGAACGTCCAGGGTGTTATGGAAATAAGTGTACTGAGCCATGGAGCAAATGCTACTGTTAGAGGGAGTGAAAAAAAACTCATCACGACGAGCGAGAGGAAGCCGCAGCAGTGCAAATGAGTAAAGGTGGGAGGTGTGCTGATGTCACCAATTTCGTTAATGCGTCTGCTGTTATGCGACGCATAACCATTACACGTGACGTTTCTCTCGCGTGGCGGTAGGATTTGAGAATATCCGGCAGGATTTTGGTAACTCAGTGGATTTTATTTTGCGTGTCACAACTATGAAACAAAATTTTTATTGAAATATTATAATACTGAAAAAAAAAAAAATTCTTTGAATCAAGAATTCGATGTAATAGTTTTAAGTAAATATTTTCTTGAACCAAGACATTTTTGTATATTAAGAATATTTTTACATATAAAATAAATATTTTACTACCGTAACGAAATTTAATCTAATGTCAAGAAATTATTTTCTTGGAACTACATCAGTAAACATTTTTTGGGTTCTAGATAATTATTTTTAATTTTTCTTTGACAATCGCAAGGCAACGTTAAAAAATTCAAGTATGACGTGATTTTTTTTTTAACTCTAATCTATAAAAAAATTTTACAACCAAAGATAAAACAAAGTAGTTTTTATTTGTCAAGTTAGAAACCATAGCAAAACTTGTACCGAACTTGGAAAAAAAAGTCACACCAAACCCAACATTTGTTTTACTGTCATGGACATTTGATTATTTCCATCAGAGAATAAATTCCACATCATTTGTCACTAAATTGATTTAGATCCAGATCATACTTCTTACCGATCATATAGGAAAATCTTTACAAATTACAACCAAAATTTCAACTTGACACTTGTATATTTTACGACAAAGGCTTCAACTTGGTTCAACAGTTATTCACCTAGGGATGCTCTCCAGTATCCCAGCTCTTGTAAATTTCAAGCACGATCCATCCAAAATAAAAATAAAATAATCCCAAAACATTCCAAACGCTATGAATCCCGACAAAAACGCCTCAACACACCATTTTCCATGATCGATGATGAAAAGCCATTTGGGCATTTTCCCAAAAATCGTGCTCGTTTCTCCCGAATATAGCAAGATACACCCCCACCCCATCCCTCCGGCGCATCGATAAATTATGTAAGACGAGAAACCGGGTCGGTCTCCCCCACGCCAGCGTCTTCGTCATCTCAGACGGGCTGATCTTTCGCTCATTTTTCCTCCCAAACAGGCTTCAAAGGAGAACTTTCGCCCTTCACCGATTTATCGCGATTCAATTCGACCTTTTGCCTCCCGGCTCGCTTCCTCCATTCCCTTGCTACTTTTGAACTCCACAGGGTATCCTCTTACCAGCGAAGGGGCAGATCCTCTCGGTTGTTTCCCTAAAGAGTCGAGGCTGCAAATTTCTCTCAAACTTTCCGGAAGGTCCGAGTTTGCTTGTCGAAGGTACGACTCGAATTCCATGCTGCTGTACACTTCCGCAATTTCCAGCACACACTCACATTTCTAAAATGTCCATACCAATAATTTTTACAAGGTATTGGAAGAAATGGGTACATTTTGGACAAACAACCGAAAAAAAGTTCTAAGGTATATCATAAGGGCACGTGAATTTGTAAGACTCATTTCATTGGGATCTTAATTTTTAATTTACAAAAAGTGATTTTGAAGACCAAACACCGATATCGAAAGAACTTTTAACTATTACTGAAAAAGCCGTGACATTTTACTTGGCAAGCAATAGAAAAACCGTTGCTGTTGTTAAACAGATAAAATTACCAGAGTTTGTTTTACGACGAAAAAAATCTTACCATCGTCTCAAAGTTGTCTATAATTCAGGGTTGATGATAAAATTTTTCAAAAGAATAGGTATATTTGACAGTATTTAAAAATGATTTTTTATCAAAACATCAAAATCCTTGTGAGATCTTTGAAACTATACACATAGAAACCAAACTTTGTTTCGGCAACGAATTGTAGAAATTATCGACGATAATGGAAGAAACAAAAGAAGGAAGAAAAAAGCGCAGTGGCAAAAACAGTTTTGCAAAAGCGTAACTCCACTCCGTCGGCGAAACGCAACACCAAAGGCGAACCCGAGCCCCGCGCTAAAAGCGCGCGTCGTATACACCGTATATATCGCATATATCGCACCCAACAGACACATGCACGAGCAGAGCCACCCCCACCCTGCATTTCGAATCCCAGCTGCAGTAAGTAAGGGAGGTGGGGCGCAAGTGTAGCGTCAGTTGCAAGATTTTTGCAGCAGCCCCACCACCCAATACCCCGTTCTATCCTCCCTCCACCGAGCGACCCCTGCATGAGAGAGCGGGTCTAGCGCGCGCACGCCGGCGCACCTAGAGCACCCGCCCTCTCGGCTGACCACGCATGCGCGACCAAGGCGACAACTGCAGCAGTGCTAACGTAGAAAAG
Source organism: Copidosoma floridanum (assembly GCF_000648655.2). The sequence continues at coordinate 2,477,330 of NW_019379577.1, read as the reverse complement.
GGAAGCTGGTGGCGCAGAGAAAGAGATGGACGATACGGCTTAGGGTGGGAGAAAGGGAGAGAGAGAGAGAGAGAGAGAGAGAGCGCTCGGCGGCTAGGCTGGTCTGACCGATACGGCGCCAGTACTACTGTCGCCAGCGACACGAGCACAAGACGCCATGGACCTGCTGGGTATGGCTCTTTAACTATCTCTCTCTCTCTTTTTCACTTTCTGTGTCCATGTACATTTATATAATATATATCGCTGGCACGGCATATATACCTATACCACCACCGCTCCCATCTTTCGCTCGCTGCTCGCACGCTCGTCGTTCACTTCTCGTTTATCGTTCAGTAGTCGTCGCTAGCGCGGAGCCGCAGCACCACCACCAACCACCACTACCACCACCACCACCACTGACAGCACTACCGCTGCGACTGTGTATACAGTCCCATCATCGTCATAACAATAGTACATACCCACTCTTGGCGGTATATATAATCATCGCATGCACGACACCTGCGCCTCCTCCATGTATCCCACGCTGTTCATCCGCTTCGTCCGCTGATTGAGGATCGTTTGGTTGTGGCAAGTCTGTTTCCACAAATTTTCGAAATGCTCATTTTGGGACGCGTTCGCGGGTTTCGCGTGTACCGATGGAAACGGAGGATGAGGATTTTGAGGAAACGGAGGAGGAAAGGAAGGACCATGGACGGGGCACGTGTCGACCACGGCTGAGTGGAATGGGGGCCTTCAGATTTACGCGGCGATAATTACATGGTAAATGCCACTAGTCTACAATCACTACTATACATGTATACATATATTCTCTGTGTTTTTAGTTTCCTCTCGATGTTGCGTTGCGCCTTTTTTTTTTTTTTTTTTTTTTTCCTTCATTGTGTTTTACATGTGTGTTTTTGTACGGGAAAATCGGAACCTTGCAAGTTCTTTTCAAAACAGTGTCACTCTTGTTTATCCGTGCGTTTCCTGTGACAGGCGTCCTTTGACGCTTCGACAACTTTTGTCCCAAAAGAATTGATGAGGAATTCCTACCTCAGACTAAACGCTTGTTCTGCTTGAATTTCCACCCTGGAATCTTTCAACTGCATTATATAATTTTTTTTTTTTTTTATTTTCAAGAAAAAAACACGGTGGCCCTTTCTATTCGCCTCGAAACTGGATAACGCGACGCCAAACTAGTTCAACTGGACGGTGTTGAAATTTTACGCGAAAACGAATTGTCCATCGAGGAAAAAGTCAACACTGCGAACCCGATCCAAAACAGATACCGCGAACAAAATCTGAAAATCCCGAGTGACCGACCCGCGGGGGACTTTGCGGTCGTTTGGAAACGAGTTTAGGTGCGTGCACTCCGGGACCTTTGAATAATTGATTCGAGGAACCAAGCCGTGTCCTCCCTTGCTCGTTTCATAGGTGCATTCATCGAGTACACAGAAAAGCTTTTCAAAATACTTTGCTTTCAAGTTAATCACTTGGGCTGGACAATTTGTCCAACTATCTATGAAACGGCAGCTCACAAATACTTTCCAGCTAAAATAATATATTGATTAAGTTTTCAAAGGTCAACAAATTTTATGTTTGTTCGGATACCTTATGAGAATCTTCGATTTGTAGTGCTATCTTTTTCTTGTAGATTTTTTTCAGACACCATAGTTCATTACGAGCAGTAAAAGAGTTGATTCCAAGTCTCTGTACGTAACACTTAGAAGGACCCAGAAGGGCGTGTGTTTCGAAGGACAGATGCGCGAACGGACGACGCAGAGAGTTGTATAGCTAGATATTTTTGGGTATGATTTTCATGCAGTTACATTCCAAACTATGGGTTTTTCGGATCATCTGTAAATGGCTTTGATTAGCCAAGAGTGATGTATCTAATATATACGTAGGAGCATCCGTTTGACGGTAATTGCATTGGTGTCGACGGTCCGATCTTTGACTACGTGACGAGTATCAACATTGCGGGGAGTAGTTATTAACAAGTGCTCGCTGTTAATTACACGAGTTGGCTGACGGGGGGGGGGGGGTGATCAAACACCGGGAATATTAACGCGGTGTAAAGCGGGTTAGCTTTTATGATTATTACTGAAATCACGGAATTGGGGTTTATCGTTGGATGCGTAAGAAACTCGTTTTACGTATACGGTGGATGAGCTCTGATTGACGATCACCAACACAGTAGAGGGCTGGTATCTGACAGAAAGGCTTAATTTACAATTAGCAAGTAGTTTCAAGCTGAAATGGGGTTGTAGCGAGAAAAAATGGCTTCCTCTGTGAAATGTTATAATTTTTAACGAGGCCAGACTTGTATCGTTTTCGAAAGATTTCATCGGGAATTTTCATCAGTTTAAAACACATTGTAATCCAATGTTTGAAAATTATGGTATTTATTCTATTCCTAAATATTATTCACATAATTCATAAAGAATAATCGTATTACAGAATATTTTTCAACTGAAAACAACTTTCGAGGTTGATCCTCCCTGTATCGATGTGTTTGTTTTCTGCTGATCCAACGTTTTCAATTCTTCATTAACCACCCATAATCAGTTATATATATTTTTTTTATGAAAGTCCACGCCACGCATCAATTTTGTTATTTACTCAGAGAAAAATAGCTTTATGCATTCACTCTCGTTTACTCAATTTTATACCAAGTCACTCGTCAAAGCATCAAACTCCACGCATTTCCGCATCACTGACATTATAATGTACCAGTACACGCGAAATATCCGAGACACGCGATAACTTTGGTCTTTGATCCACGCGCTGATCTAGGGTGTGAACATTTGGAACGTGATTTGAAAAAATTCAAACCAAATGTTCAATGTTGGAGAATAAAATGCCACTTGTAGAAATTAAAAGGCCAAAATCCCTCGCTTTCTGTTTCAAAAAATTATTAATGGTCTTCCTTACTGGGCACTCGTTGCTAGTTTTTCTTCGGGTGATCAGAGCTTTTTAACGGAATTGGTACTGAGGTCCTCGCAAGGGTGTTATCGATGAGTCGGCCTTTCTTTTAAAGGGTGACGATGACGTCGACAAGGTCACTGGGATCGTGCCAAAAAATTTAAGTGCCCGGTGTCTGGGCAGCTTTATCGAAAGTACAGAGCTTGCGTAACGGCGATTTTGTCAACTGCTGCATCACGATGCATTTTTAGCTGTATAATTACATGGCACCTACATCACGTAGTTTTTACAATTTACATCATGCACAATATACTGGTATTTTTTGTCATTTTTTTACAGAATAATTGCATTTAGTACAATAAATTGGTTTCATGTGTGCGCAGGAAACATATTAAATGTGCAGTCTATTTAATTTTAAGCAGAATTTTTCATTATTCAACTATTTTTAAACAATGCTCCATAAATTGGTTATTTTCCTTAGATTTAGTATATTGTTGTCTGTGAGAAATTTATTTGACAAATTACTTATTTGAATCACAATTTTGTGTTCTTTTGTAAGTGATGATAATTATTTTTGCTCAGGAGTCACCTGATTTTCAAATACTAACCTGCCAATGCAGAACATACAAACCTTGCATCTATCATGAAATTTCCTGAGAATTTCTTTAATTAACTAACGGATTTTAAAAAATGTACGAATTTAAATCATTAATTATGTTTCGTTGGATTGCCAATATTATTTATTCATCAGTATTAGGTTTGTGGTCGTGGTTTAGTATTCTAAAATTTCGTATCACTTTTCGAGCATTAAAATAATAACGTCAAATGGTGTTACCATTAAAAATTGTGTTTAGCAAACAGAAAAATCTCACCTTTGAAACACGATTTGTCACGAAAGAATTTCACACAAGAATTGAAGATCTTCTAAAATCTTCGTCAACACTTTTTTCACGAAAAATTTTTAAAACCGACCTTCCGATCCACCGACGCGTAAAAAGCTCGACGCCAGCATCCACTCCTCTGTTTACCCTCTTTATATTTTGCTCGTCACGGAGAGGCACAAACATTCGTTCGCGCACACGTTCTCGCGAATCCGCAACTTCAAATCGCTCTCGAGCCAAGTGTAAAAGCACCGGAAGATCAGGGCATGATAAAATCCACAAGCTTTTCTCGCTTTGCCGGAGAAACGAAAAATCTTGGGTCTGATTCACGATTTCGTGTGTTTGTGGTTTATTGACACTGCAGTAGGAATACATTTTTTTTTCTTTGAAAAAGAACCTACCTCCGTTTCTTACGTTTTGTTTAGTTACTTTTATTTATTTTTTTTTTTTTTTTTTAACTTATCAATTTTCGAACCATTTTTCTCTTTTAAATGTTTCTCATTCAACCAAAATCTTTAACCAAATTTGCATACCAGTAATGTAAATATATAATATTCATACCGGAGTGATAGCTGCCAATGTGATATTTGCTAATTAAAAAACATTTCGATGCGCAAATGAAGCTTAACAAACTGAGTTTAATATTCAACTTCAATAAAATCAAATATCATTGATATTCCAGACCCAACAAATAATTAAATGTAATGCATATATTGACAGAAATTAAAATGATTGAAACGTGATATTTACTCTCTGGTCAGTTTGCGATATCAGTAATTGATCGTTTTGCTCTCCACGGAAGCTCTCCGTAAGAGTGTACGCACTTGTGTTGATTAAAATTTATAAATTAGTTTTTATAATTAAAAGCTTTAAAAATATTATTTCTTCCTTACTCCGACTTGCCGTATTTCACGTATTCCTCTACACGTACGTGTAACATTTTATGTGGTTATTTTATGTAATTTATGAAACAAATAATTACTGTCATATCAAACGAAATTTTATTAGTATTAATCATCATAACATGTTAGATTGAAGGACTTTAGATTCAAGCAATCGTTACTTCTTTTATCGGTGAATATTTTTAAGTACGTATAACAAAATCTGTCTTGAAAAAAAAAATCTTAATTGTAATCCAGAAACACCTAGTAAATAGATTCATTATAACAAAAATCTACCCACAAGCCATGGAATCACAACAAGAGTTTGAAAAATCACGATTTTCGCAAAATCAGCGCATCAAATAGTAAAAAAAAAAAAAAAAAAAAGAAGAAAGAAAAAAAGAAAAGAAATTTCCCCAACAAAACCCGCAAACAGCCGAGTAAACCAAACGCAAAACACTTGCTCGCAAACTACGCAGTGAAACCCGACAAACTAGCCAAATTTTCGATTTCCATCGCCCCTCCCGAATACTTGAAAACGAAACGCAGCACTCGCAAAACAAATACAACCCAGCAAGTTTTTCGCAGCCTAACAATGACGCTTAGAAAAGAAGAGAGAGAGAAAAAAAACGACAAACTACCAGGGCACACGGTACGCTCTTATCTCCCTATCGGAAACGACGCAGCGGATATTCGCACGCGCAGCCGATGGCGTTTTATACACCCTCCAGCCCCTTACTCAATCCAAGGGGGGAAAATTCCAGCACGTACGCGCTTTTACATGCGATATCGATAAGTCATCGTCTCCCCCCTCGCGCCCCAAGAATTTTTCCATACACCCTCGGCTTTTCTCGGTACGATTGCCATCATCTCTGTGCACCTTATAACCAGGCAAGCTGTGCACTCTCGCATACCAATCCCTTTCCGAATCACTAACGAATACTCGAGGTGGGGGGGGGGGGGTGCGGTGCGGGAGGGTATTAGAGTGAACTTCCGCAGGACTGGCGCGTCCTTTAGGATTCGATTAGAGACGTACCGATGAGGTGCAACTTCGCCTTTCGGACTCGGGCTGTGCGTGTGCACGAGAATTTCGTTAATGGGCCGCTTGTCCCACTCAAGTTATGGATCGGAGAGAGAGCGAGGGGGTCGGAAGATCGATGTTCCGGCGTTCAGGGCTGTGTGTCCTTTTTGGGTATTATTTGAGGGTGCGTGTATTTTTATTCGCATCGGATGGGGGAGTCGGTGAGATTACGGATTGTGAAAAAAACAAAAAAGATTTTCTTTTTTCACTTCGAATTTAAATTTACTTTTTCAAGTGGAAAGACAATGTGCTTTTGTTTTGATGCAATCATTTCGTAAGAAGAATCGTAGGGAAAATTTGTTTTTCACCTCAAGGGTAGACACGGACGGTTGGGTCTTAAAATTTTGAGGAGTACCGCTTTTCTCCCTAAAAAAAATATCTTGTTTGGAAGCAAAAGTACTGGTTTGAAGTATTGGTTTTTGCAAAATTCGTACTTGAAAAAGAGCATCGTGAATATACAGTCAGACTTATATTATGCATTTTTAAACGCTTTTAAAGAAATTTTTTTTCGTCCACCAAACAACCTTGGCTCAGCGCATCGAAATAAATGTTGAAGGGCCCCAGCAACCACGTCTGTTGCAGCTCCGGTACCTCGCGGTCAAAAAATTCCTTTTCAAAAAGAACTTCGTGGCGCAATAAAGAGCATGGCTTCAATAAAAGCCCGTGACCGCGTACTCGCGTCAAAAAGAACGGAGAACGTGGAACAGGACCAAAAACGCAATAACGCGCACTTGGGCGTGGGATAACTCGTATAACTAAATTTACGCGGCTTTCGTGCGGGTGCTTTGATGCTACCAAGTGTGGCGTGCAAGGACGAGAGCTGCCGTACAAGTGCACTGCACGTACAGGGCTCGAATGTGGGCAAAGTGTAGCAAGTACCACCCGAAAGGACGTTTTTTTGCTATTTTTGACGACACCAACGCTTTCGTTGTATTTTCGAGGGCGTAACAAGAGTAGTTAATTACTGCGAAAGAAATTTCCAATTAATCAATCTACGTGCAGCGAATGGTTGAATATCCACTTACTTCGTATGCCTGATTAATTTTAGCTGCAAAAACCAACGAAACGTTCGTGTACAATATACGTATGTATGGCACTTTGCTGAAAACGTCTAACAATGTGTCACTTTTAAGAGGTAGTCGTTCGATTTAGTTCTGCAACTAAATCAGCGAATGTCTTCTCTGATTGAAAAAGTTTATATGACACTGAAAAAAAAAGTATCTTAAAAATAAGAATATATGTACTAGAAAAGTTCCAAGAAAAAATAGGCTCCCACAATGAGACTATGTTTTCTCACTTGAAGCGTTTTTTTTTTTTTAATATGTAAGATAATATTATCTATAAAAAAAAAAAGAATTATCTCGATACGCGGTACTATTCGAGTAAATACTTTCTTGGTTCTGAGAAATGTTTTCTCTCAGTATTTGTAGATCACTATACAATAATATACATAAGTACAATTCCGAATGTAACGGACAACTCAGTAAATATTTGTTTTTCAACTCATTAACTGAAAAACAAGTAAATCAAATGAAAATTCCGTCAACTTCGAACAGTAGGACTTACCAACGACAAGCAGATATTAATCCAAATCTTTTTTGTGCTTTATCCACTAGAAGATTGCCAACACAGAGCTTCAATCCTTCACGTGCACGTGAGAACTAAAATGTAAATCTATTAAAACTGAGATAGCCATTTTTTGTACTCCACGTGCGCGTAGCTGCGCATACCATGTAGTTTTGTGAAAATAGTTGGTTAAACGGTTGATGTGAAGCATCGATTTGGTTGTTCTTGAAACGCTTCTTTACTGAAACCGGGTCCTGGGGAAGCCTATATGTCTGATAATTCATCCTCTATTGTGACTCGCGTGTCAATGTCACTGTAAAAGCGGAGGAAGGGGTTTCGAAGAAAAATTATTCTCTTAAACCGATGAGCATCAACTACAAAAAAAAAGTTTGTAACTTTTGAGACACGATTTTTTGCCACGTTGCTCTTTAAACTGCCATGTACAGAAGAAAGCCCTGCGTCTCAAAAGGAAAAAAAAACCCTACAGTGATGATTGCCACTCAGTACTGGTGGAGGAAAAGAAAACTTGTACCGTAAAACAGAAATACGTAGCAAAAAAAAAATATATACATATATATATACATATATTTATCCTCGAGTGGTAACAACCGGCACAGCCGAGCAGGTGACCTCGAAAAAAAGCCACGAGCCCGATGGTAATCCCACAGCTAGCAACCGCGCGTCTAGACGAGGGTCAAGCTTACAGTACAAAAAAAAAAAAAAAAAAAAACTAGGAGAGAGAGTCGCACTTGTAGGGCTTCACGGCGCAAGCAAAGGACGGACGGAAGGCAAAAACTGTATGAAGAAGCAAAAGAGGAAAAAAGACACCGTGAGCTTGAAATACTTGCATGAAAAAGTGAGTAAAGAAAGAGTGGAGTGTGTTGTATACACACGCGTTGGAAAGTACGGGCTGTTCCAGTTACGTGGAGCTCGTCTATACACAGTTACTTTTGGTTGACCGATGCCTTTGCAGCATGACCTCTTTCGGCTCCCTTCATCACCTGAACCCCCTTCAGCCACTTTGTCGTATTCGACTTTTCAGAGTTATCTTTTTTTTTTTTTTTTTTTTAATTTTTTTTCTTTTTTGTTGATAAAAGGGATGGTACCCGGGAATCTCGAGCCTTGGCCCGCTCTGTCGAGGGTATGTTATACATATATGTACTCGCGAGGGTTTTTGAGCTCCTGTGAACGTGTAACCATCAAAGACGGAATCATCATTCTTTGTTGCCTTTTTTTGGTTTTTCCTTTTGATTTTCTGTGAGGTTTTTTTTCCAAGAAGTCGCAGGGATCCCTTTGAACATTTTTTTTTTTTTTATCTTGATTACATGTTCTTGGTTTGCCTGCTGTTTGCTTTTTTTTAGAACTTTTTTTTTTCTTTTGATGTGAACGTGTAATTTTTGTTTACTCGTCTAGTAAAGACACTCAGAAGAACCCTTAATTTGAAATTGGTATGAGAAATCAGAGGACAAACTTTTTTGTTGTTTTTTTCCTTTTAAAGATGCAGTTTTTGTTTCTCAAACAATTTCATGCTTTTTCCAAAAAATCGGAGTATCTGAGTATGCTTTTTGGAAAATGCATTTTAATTTGACGCCTCACAGCGGGAAAAAAATCAACGATGTTATTTCGTTCACCAAAAAATAGCGTCTCTATTAAATGGTTGTCGCAATGGAAACACCAAGCAAGAAATCCAAGTACCTATACACGTACATGGTCGATCGCAGAAAAATAAAATATTTAGCAAAAATGTCGGGACGTGTTTGTCCCTGCATGCGCTATTTAAACAAAAAAGGGGTCAAGGTCCCGCGGGCTCGATCGGTGCACACGCGAGGGAGCCTTTTTTTCCACTCGTGCAAGTATATGGATGTATATGGGCGTGCATGCACGAAAAGAGTTGGCTGACGCGTATACTGATGGCTTTGGTTCGTGCTACGCAGCGATTGGAGGAGCGATTTCGATAATATCTGTGGACTATTGTTAGCCAGGCCCTGTAATTGCTACCTTGCTTGGGTACTTGCTCTTTTTTTTTTTTTTTTTTTATCTAGTTCGCGTGTTTGGGTTATTCCTTCTTCTCTGCAGGCCAAAGATTTGAGAAGATGGTTGCGCTAATTGGTGCAGTTTGTCTTGAAAGCAATGAAGACCAATTCAATTTTATTTTTAAATATTGGTTCAAATAATGTTGAATGAAGAATAACTGTTTATGTAACATTAAAGTCAATATCGATAGTGTTAATTTGTTTAACTACATTTCAACCGAAAAGGAAAACATACTAAGGTTTAATGTGCAGTATCATGTAATTAATTTTTATTTTCTGACAAAATATTTTTTCACTCAGCTTAATACATGATTCGGCTAACTGCCCATAAAACAAAGTATACGTTTAGTGTATGGAATATAAATAATAATAGTTGAGTTGAAAATTATACACTTCCTCTTCCAAAATCATACATGTTTATTTAAATTAAATTGAAACTAAATTCAATAGTATACATAGGTACTTGGAATGAGGCTTGTTACCTTTTTGAATGCTTGGCAATATTTTTTCTGCTTTGTCGTTTGAAGAAATATATTAACTTTTGCTACTTTGTGATGCTTGAATAAATTTAATTTTTCCATCTAATTTAACGCACGTTATTCTAAGAGGAAATACTAAATTGAAGAATTTAGAGTCATCGTTTGAAATATTCATTAAAATCCACAAAATTGAAGATTATTTTCTAAAAATATAAGTTGGAGCAAAAACATCGCTTTACGTTTAAACAGGGAAATCGTTCGAAAATTTCCAATTGTACTCGATTCAGTCCAACGATTTTTGCAGGCCACGCAAACGTCTACTCACTCAACGAGACTTAATCAACGAAAACACGCTTTTATAATTTTGTAAATTCACTTGGGTCGAGTGACGCGCGAAAACAGATACGCCCAACCGCGGGACGAGAGCGAAAATCCTATCCTTCATCAACGTGCCCGGTAAAATTTATCCACAAATTTCGGGAGCGGAAACTCGGCCCCTGTGATGATATCTCGACACACGTGTTTCCCAGCTAATGATAATATTATGTACCGACTACCCCATCTAAATCATCGGACGGTTGGTAAATAATTGCCAAAGCTTCCGACGCACAAGTGGGTCATGGAAAACACATCACACGCGCTTATTGTCCAACTGCACGTACACACCGTATACATAATAATATGTGCGGCTGCAAAAGCATTCGTTTGAGAGAACTGGAAATGTAACATCGAACTGTTTGCCGTTGAAGGGTGGCAAATCAAAGATTAATTCGTTTATTGCTTACCACAACCACAACCCGGAAGAACTACTGAACAGCAACACTCTAGCCGTCACGTTTAATTCTAGCGTGTCTGCTGACCCAAGCGTGCAATAGATCATCGGGTGCCATTTCGTTCCACTATCGTGAAAACTCCGACAACGATTACGTGTTTGTTTTTTGCACTCGGACAAAGTATAATGATAAATCACCGACGAGTATACGATGCGCGGAGTAATCGATAAATAATCAACCATCATTATCTCGGACGTCCGACGAGTTCGCGAAACTGTATCACGTTTATCGCGCCGCTTCTAATGGACTCTTGGTGCGGCTGCTATATATTTATATCAATTTCTCCTCGGCGCTGCCAACCAACTATTTATCATTCGCCATTAGACCGACTTTCGCGCGATTAAACGTCGCCCCCGGAATTTGATTATCTGCTATCGTGAATTCGTGTATAGGAGATACGTATACATGTGATGTGCCGTCATTTTTTCTCATCGCAGTTGACGGCTGTTGTCCCTTTTTTCTTTTTTCATGGTTAAAAAAGTATAATGATAAGTGATCGGTTGTTTGCTAAACTGTGAAAAATGATACGGGAGAGTGATTTTTTGTTGCTTGTCGATTGTCGTGTTCGTAAAACAAACGATGCATAGCCGTAGGACTTGACAAATGAATACATTGCACGGGACAACAATTTTGATACTTTTTGATCCATCGGATGGATATCAAACAATATTGGATGAATTTGTTTTTGCGCAAAAACAAAAAATAACGAGAGACACGCAACACGACAGTTCAGGAGTGGCTGGGCTGATGGCGTCGTATTACATCTCCATCACTTTTGATTTGCGGGAAAAAATAAATATCACGGGTCCAATAATTTTTGATGATCCACCTGACGGACCTCATAAATTTTTTCATGCAAAATCTCTGTTGTCCCAGATTCACAATAATTACTCCGACTCCAACAACGAACTCACTCAACAATCAACGAGAATTTCGTCCGCCCGAACGAATATACCAACTTTGCCGAACAGGCACGCGACAAAGAAACTTTGCCAGTAAAATTTGCACTTCTGCCAAAGATCGGGTGCAAAGGATTGGAATACGAGCCATTTGTCCGCGTCGTCGGCGGGAGAAGAGTCTTTTTCTTTGACGCTTTCCGTTTAGGTATATAAGCGCGTGCGACGGCTTTGCAAGCGCCCCCTTTGCTAAACAAGAGAGCATCGACGCGAAACACATGGGGTGAGTCGGGGAATCCCCGGATTATCTGCTCCGGCGATCGGATCTCGATATTCCGTTGACGCGTGTTTTGGCTGCAAAGGAGGAAGGAGGGAAGGGTGGAGGAGTGGAATTTAAAAAAGAATGGAGAGTTTTGGGATACGTGCATGGACGACAACGATGTTTTATGGATGATCGATTGTATATTGCAAGAGGGCTTTACTTTTGGCGCGAAGGAAGTGGACTTTGGGGATCAGAATACATTTGCGCGTTACAGATTTATCAGGGGACTCAATGGGATTGGGGAAGAAAGACATTTTTCTGTCAAATTTCATTACGGCTATTAGTTGCACCATTAAAGTTTTTCTTATAGATAAATTCCAGCAAAATTTACCATTCTGAAAAAAGGAAAAAATAATTATTTTTACCAGTAAAAATTATACTTTGAATAGTACAATTTATCAAAGAATACCTTTAAGGTTTACTGTTCCAGCATTGTAATTTTAACTGCCTTAACCGTAACTTTTACTATTCAAACCATGATTTTAACCATCAGAACATTAATTTTTACTGTTAAAAATAACATATACTATAATTTTTACGATTTTTTTCTCCCACTGGGGACCATTCAAACAGTTGTAGAGGTAACGGCCTAACTTAGTTTCTGACTGTAGGTTATATTTGATTTCGTTGTCCAAACCACGTTGATATTGATTCAAAGTGGGTTAAAAGTAGTGCAGAGAGAGAGAGAGAGAAAGAATACGTGACAACCGACACCGGAAATTCGATAATAAGAAACGAAAAAAGGGAGCAGATTAAGAAGACGAGGGACAGAGCGTAGTATTTGCATTAGCCCTCCGAACAACAAGGGACCTTCATGTTTTATGCATAAGAGTCGTGGAAAAGAGGACTGAGACGAGTACCACCCATCCTTCCTCCACCGTCCCCACTGACAATTTGTTCCTGGCTTTTTCGATCATGGCTTCGCCGAAGCCGACGATTGTCTAGAGGTACTTTACGCTCCTTCACACCGAGGGGTGCACTTCGTATCTCCCTCTCTCTTCGTCTTCTGTGGTATCCGTGCTTACAGAAACCTTTCATCATTTTTAATTTTTCATCTGCTTTTTGCTAATACATTGGAAAAAAAAATTCTTTTTCCAAGATCAGAAAGTAAGGGCTGTTAAATTCAATATTACTATAGAAAAAGTTGCACATGATAAGAAAATAAAAGTTTTTGACCAACCGAAAATGCTAAAACCGACTTGGCAATGAACTTTTGAAACAAGATTTTTAATTCCACTAATTTTAAAGATGTTTGTCACGTCAATTTAACCCCCTAGTCTAAAGTGCTGTACTCATCTATGCGGCAATAGAAGTTTTACTCGAAAACCAATGATAGAAATGAAAGTGGAATCGTAAAGTGTTGCGACGAAATGTTTGCAGGTAAACCGTCAAAGTACCAAGAAAAGCAAAGATTTACCGTGCATGAAATCAAAGCCAATCATGAAACATCGGTAAAATCTAGGAAGAGCCACACTCGAGTAAAATCCCACTGGAAATAAACCAGAGCCTAGTGTTTCCTTGCAGATTTTTTCGCTAGCTGTTTGATAAATAATCCTCGAGTGTATATGTTTACTTCTTATCGCGCGTTCCCGATCTCCCTTCCGAAAGTCAACGCGATCGGGCACACGACGTGTGGGTACACTTATAGGCTTTCCCGCGAAATTACCCGCGTTGTCGATGCGGCGTTTCCCCCCCCCCCCCACCCCCTCGTTCACGTTATCGGCTCGATCTTGCTTTTGTTATTAAGTCTCGCCCTCCTTAACGGGACAAAGGGATTTTCTCGAGCGAGGCTTTTTACGCGATGCGAAACGGAAGCGCGCGTAGTTCAATGGGGGGATATGGTTGGCGCGCACGCAACTTCAGGGTTTTTATTTTCATATGTTTAAATTGAGATGGCGTTGTCAGGGTTTGTGGCTTTTAATAGTTTTGTTATTATGGTTTTTTTTATTTTTTATTTTTTTTTTTTTTTATGAGGAGCTTTGGGAAACATGGGGGGTCGGAGGCAATGATTCTTTCAAACACATTTTCAAGATGAACGTATGGGCAATTCCAGTTGTTGATCCAGGTAGGAGTCTTGGAACAAAGATTTTTGTACTTTACGTGCTTCAGAGAATGTAGGAAAATTCGTGAAAACTAAGTGCATGCAGTGTAGTGCACATCCTGTTAGTTGTCCAATGTGTTTCGAATGAAAAAAATAATTTTGTTAATTGTCCACTAGATTGGGAATAGATGATAAAAAAAGAGGATACTTTTTACTCAATGAAAAAATTAATTGTTGCTGCTGTCCTGAACTGAAAAAAAAAATATTTTTGCCGAGATTTTCGCACAGTGTACTTGTAAACTACTGAGTTTTGGGACATCAAACGGGAGTTTTTTTTTTTATTTTTAATAAAAGTAAATTAAGAATCTCATTGTTCAGCCAACACCTGCACCACCCTTTGTTAATCTTCCCTGCCATAATAAGCTTTGTCGATCGTTTTTTTACCTGAAAAAAATACGTACTTTTACATGTTTTGTGTTGACAAAATTTTACTAATGAAAAAAATCCGTTTTTCTGTTTCAGGTGAGGTTTCACGATCTAAGTCGACGACCTAGTAGTCATGGTTTTTTGGCTTTCACCCAAAAGCACACTCGCACCCCTCCTCCTCCGACATTTTACGCGCATACGCTACGAAACACTGCTCGTTTGAAGCCGACACTTCGTGACTGGTCCACTTCCACTCGAAGCGAGGCTTGACACGATTTTTAGCCGAAAGAACGGGGGAAAGGGTAAAACTCGCCCCTTAAACAGGTGCCAGCTGTGACGTGCCTCGCGAAATGTCGGATTCAAATGGAGCTCGTCACGAGCGAGACGTCGAGGAGTACAGCGATTAACCGTCCGACCTCGTTTAATGCGGGCTAGAGGAAAAATAAAAAATACTCAGTGGTTCTTTCGTTCTTTTTTTTTTTTTTTTTTTTTTCATTTTCATATATTCCTCGAGACTTTTTTCCTCGCCTACTCGCGACTCCGTATACATACACACACATACACACCCCCGCACAAAGTCCGAAAAACCATGACTACTTAATTCAATTGTCGGAAAGCTATCTTCCTTGTGAGTCTGATCTAACGTAAGTTACGCCCGATGTGCCTTTTTTTAATTATATTTATTAAATACTTACAACAAATGTATATATATTATAGTGTAAGCATTTATGAAACAATTTTATCTATACATGCGGAGTCAATGGGTAATAGATACGCAGGCCTACATTTTTATCTTTTATATGATATTTGATAACCTGATAAAGCTATGAAAGATCTTGTACACGTTACCGAATATCCAATACTAAGTAAATATCTTACGTAAAGATATCATGTGGTAGTAATAAATCCTAACAAGGAGTAAATTTAAGGGGAGTCTGGATAGTTTTTGAGTTCCCTTTGCCTTACCGACCGCGTTGTTTTGGCTTTTCAATACTTTACAACGTTAATGATTTAAAAGTATCCATTTTCTCGCCAAAATAAGTGTTGGTAACTATTCTTTTGACTTCCAAAAATAAATCAAGCCCAAATTCAGGCTGATTCGTTAAACTACTCAGGTATGGAAAAATGGAAACTTATATTTTTCATGACTCATATAAAATCGTATTTCCCATTTTTCTCCGCGAGTTTTTCATCAATCGACATAAACTAGTTGGATTTATTCCTTCAAATGCAAAAAAATCGTTGTAAACATTTTTTCAGCAGAAATTAGTCTATTTATTTTGTAGGCAAAATCATATAAGGAAATAAAGTTAAAACGACGTGATCGGTAAGTTAAGAGTACTCCTGTTATATTCAAACTACCCTTGAGATCGTAATTTTCATTTACTCTTTCACAAAAACAGTCAATTGCTCCGTTTATGAAGATCTTTCCTACACAGATATAATACAACTAAAGTATGCTCAACCAACAAAGTGTAGTTGATATCTCATCAGAGCTACATCGAGCTCGTTATACGCACCCTTTCTTTGCACAATGCGACATGCGATTATGTATCGTATGATGTACCACAAAGCATAAAAAAAGAGCCTTGGAGGATGTAATCAAGTATAAAATTTAAGTTTAAATTGTCAACCCTGTCTGGGTGAATCGCAAGTGTTCCACCCTCCCTTGGAAATAAAAATCACAAAACCACACGTAAAACACGATACTTGGTCTCGTTTATCCGAACCCCCTGTTACACCCCTCGCAACAATCTTTCCCCACCTCCTATACATTCGCATAACATAAACAGGCACTTTTCGTATGGAAGAGGAAAATTTATTGTTCGCTCACCAGCGACTATGAGGTATAGCAAAGGTAGAAAAAAAAAAAAAACGCAAAGGACCGACAAACGGACGAGTTGCGCGCGGATGAAAGGCGAACTCTTCTGTTTGCACTGCACAAACGCCCGCTCCCTTCTGTCCGGCAAACGGAGTCTTTGGGAGCGCCAAGCTCTCACTCTGTCTGCTATACCTCGGAGTTATGGTAAAAGTTACAGCAATTGCCGTGCCGTCTCATACTTTCACGGTGAAAATTAGTATAGTAAATCAAAGTCAAAGGTGAAGCATTGGGTACTAATTTCTTTATGTCCAGGAAGATACATATTATGCTCTCCCAAAAAAAAAAAAAAAAAAAAAAAAAAAAAAGGCTTCAATGCAGAGAAAAATTATTGTCGATAGTTAAAATCACTCTGTTATATTAATCAGCTGCCTTTTCGATGTAGCTGCAACAATTTAAAGTTATTACGGTCATGTTTTCACTGGTTAATATATTTATGGTAGATAAAAGTAGTCAATCACTAGCAGACTGTACACAATCAAGTAGTCGTTTTTTTTGGACAAATTATTTGATAACTATAGAGTAGGTAATAGTGATAAAAATTATGATTGATGGATATTAACGGTGAATTTTGCGCTAATTATTGTACATTTCTACCTAAATTTTTGAGCCAATGTCTTTTTTCCATTTGCCCACAGTTTCCAACTTTCAAGAGTATACTTGATATTTCACCGTGTCTACCTGTAAGGAGCTTTTTACGGGCCGATAATTATTCGATTCTATTCCAATAACCCACCCAAGTGGACTTTGGATCCATTCGTGCGACCCCCAGCGTCGGACTTTGATGGAAAATTCACCCTGCCCTAATTACCCCGGCTTTAACCGAAACCCAATAAATTGCCAAGATCCTCTCGGGCTCCTTTCTGCATTTGCGAGTGGCTCCTGATGCAATAGTTATCGGTATAAGGATCGATTTGCACTACTTCGTTATGGGCCACTCGCGCGTTACCCGTAATTCACCAAGCCTCTCTCTCTCCGATGAATGGTTCGTTGATTCACCGATTGGGACTCGTAGAAAAAAAAAAAATGCGTGAAACTGGAAAACCCTTGTAGGAGCAAGGGACGCACCTGTGCGAGAGAGTGTATGGCTCAAAGCGAGCGAATTTCCGAGAGGTACAAACGAATCTCTTAAACGAGTTTCTCCTCCAAGGGCCGAGCAAGTGCGAACGCGGGATGGACCTTGGATCCGATCTGCATTTTAACGGGAGGGAGAAGGGGTGGGATTTCACGGGGCTAGTTCTCGCCTTCGTGGATTTCCATTTCGCGCTGGTATAGAGTTGTCTGTGGGTGTATACGTGCAACGCGGAAAACGCGATCGGAATTCTTATATTTACGGTCCGGCGGTGCGAGCGAGCAAGAGGACTTTCTTTTTTTTTTTTTTTTTTTTTTTTGCAAAATCGAATTTTCGCAGCTTTCGGGTGGATATCTGGGATTGGATTTGTAAGACGCTGTTTATTCTATCGCGAAATCGGAAAATTGGAGTTTAGGGATTCGGGACCGGGATAAAAGGATGCTATTTGTTTTCGGGGATTTTTGGCGCAAAACTCGAGCGCGCGTGATTTGAATGTTCGCGGGGAAGTAGTACCGAGTTCGTGGAGCTTTTTTCTTCCATTTTCTAGATTTGATGCAGAAAATTGATAGAAAAAACAAAGCTAGCAGCAGTAGGAGATAAATATAGTTTCTTCGCCCCCACCTGTATTGTTCGTTGCTTATCGACATTACCTGTGAAATGTTTCGAAACAAGTGTTTCCATAAGTCTGGTAGGTATATACATAAAGTCAATACGATTTTCTGGTCATAATTTATTCTAAAAACAGAGTCCATGCAATTACACTAACTAAAATTGGGTGAAATCCAATTTTTTTCTCAATTCCTGACAGTGCGCTGATGAAGCATGAGTACTTAGGTTGCGACCATCACAATGTCAATTTATCTCAGAGAAAAAAAAACATCCCATCGTTCGTTAGTACGAATATTCAGTAACAGTAAAGGTATTCAATCTTGTAATTATACAACTCCAAGACGTGAAATTTAGCACTGGCGTGATGATTTCGGGAACAACATCGCCAAAGTGGTCGTGGCTCCTATTATTTATGAATAAGGCATTGAAATGTTTTTTTCTGTGTAGAGTAAGCAGGAAAAAAAACCTAATGTAATCGAAAAATGCGATTCAAGCAATTTCAATCATCTTGCACCTAAAACATTATAGAATCCGAATTTCATGTATGTAAAAATACACTAAAAGTACAAGTACAACAAAAATACACTAAAGTGTAAACGTTCATCCATAGATCGGTCGCTCTTTTGTTAAATGCAATCACCAGTGACACCAACCATAATCGATTATTGTATGGTCACACTTTGTTTCAAAACAAATGAAAAAAGACACCCTCGATGAGCTGTCACGTTTAAAAAACGCTCTCCAAGCAAATCCCACGTGCATCATTTCTTGGGTACGTGTACAGTAATATCAGCACCGAGTATTTCCTTGGGCTGCTCAGCCGATCGTGAAATTGAGACGAAGTCCGCAAATCCAATGAATTTGTCAGGCGCAGCAAGTGGCAGGTGGAGCCTTTGATTGGATCCCGCGTTGCGGTTAGCCTTTCTCACCGTGGCGAAGCACTTTTTTCTTCGTTCTTCATTCGTTCTCCCGTAGCCCTTAATACGTAACACTGGATTAGTGTCACTCGAGCGATTAAACCGTTAAAAAAAAAAAGACAGCGGTGCACCGAACACCTGCCATCATTTGCATCATCTAATTTCAATCTCGAGCTCCACTTTCTTTTACATGTCACGTAAGTTGTCATAAAGATAGAAATTATGAAATTATTTACGAATCACTGGGCTGGTACCATAAAATAGTAGTTTTCCTACGAGTTTGAAAAGTCTTTGTTTGCGAACCGAGAGGTTTGCGGCCCGAGCCGAAGGCGAGGTCCGTAACGAGGTTCGTAAAGGAGACTTTTCGAACGAGTATCGGAAAACTGCTTTTTTGCCCGAGGAAGTACCAGCCTCCCAAAACCACTCGAGGGCGGAAAAACTTTTTTTTTAACAGTTCGAAAAAATCTTACGTATCTCTATCGCCTCAGTCGATGATACCCTGTGGTGTTTTGGGTGAGGTAACATCACCTTTTACTCTGCCTATCAATTTACTTTAAAACTCGTGAACATTTATACAACGCGTTGAGACAATCAAACATTATTAAAAGTACTCGTAATGACAATTTTCCGTGAGCTGCGATTTCTGTAAAAATAATTGGGTACATAAGTCTGAGAATCAATTTTATTTGTTGGCTCAAGTGGAACATCGAACGGCTCGCAAATGGCAAAATCGTGGCATGGCAATTCAAAGTGAATGTCACCCTAACAAAGTTATGTACAATTCTCAAGTAGGTATATGGTTTGTACGATTCGATTGGAACTATTGGATTTTATCGGTTGTATTATTAAAGTCACTTATCATGAAAGCGTCACGACTTAATCCACTCCTTCAAAATGCCATTTTCAGAGCGGCTCAATAAAAAATTTTGTTGAAAAACTATTGAAGGGTAAAAAATCTAATACTAGACGGAGAAAACTGGCACAGTATTAATGTATCTATTTGTTGGATGATTTTCATGTATCGTCATAAAAATCTGGATTATTTTTGTAGCGGGATGACTTTTCGCACTCTACCACAAAGGAAAAACTTAGCAGTAAATTTTTACGTTGACCACGTGCAAAAAAACATCCACTAGTTAGAGAGATCACTTTTATAATCCATTTTTCCACCCAATATTAAATTCTGAGAATGTATTTACGTACGCGTTATCCTAGATTACAATGCAATTCGCAAACAGCATGATAAACAATAAATGTTTTGGGATGCTGTGTAATTTTTTGAAATCATTTCTCGAGTCCCGATAAAAGTACAAATGGCGTGAAAAGTATCCGCATCCGAACCACCTTGAATCATGTAAATCCCCAAAAAATATCCGATAATCTATCAGTCCGAATAATTCAAGAGCAAAAAACGCACTCTATACCATCCCTCTCCTCCATCCAGGCACCTTCTTCCTTTGCTGTTGACCTCGAAAAAAGCTCTAGGTCACGCTACCCGCATATATACATCCATACACCGCAAGAGAGAGAGCCGGAAAATCAGAGCTTGGCTTCCGATTGAAAAGACGCTGAAACTATACCCCTATGTGGAAATCCCCCGAGTACCCCCCCCCCTCTTCTTTTCCATCCAACGCACGCACGTGTATATGTTTATGCGCCACTGCGTAAAACTGGTACCCCGAGTTCTCGACCCCTTTTTTACGTAAACAGAGGCGCTGCACGCGTTTCACCGGGGCTCTTTATTTTTCTCACCCTCGCTTGCCTTTTCGATTATATTAATCTCGGGCAGACATCGGTGTGGTCGAGGTCGACTCTGGGGGTGTCTTTTTGTCCACTGGTTTCGGGGATTCCAACCACTTAAGGTGTAAACTTTTATCGATTGGTTTTTCGAAACTCCGTTGGCAAGCGACTTTGGGTTGGAGTTGTTGTTAAATGACCTTTCGTTTGCAAAAGCCATAGTACGAATCTGTGGCAAATCACACTTTGGGGGTGATCGGAGCGGAATGTCTCGGAAAATTAGGAGGAATCCTTGATTGGACTATTTCACTTGGCTGGGGGTTGTGTAAGCACCGAGAATTTTCAATTTGCATGGGGAATTGGAATTTTATCTGTGCATTGTGCTGTTTTTATTTCGATTGATGGTTCATCCTGTCGTAGATGTAACTGGACTGTCAATGAAATTTATCCTTGACACATACTTGATACTCAACAGTCAAATTTTAGTGACAAAATCCTTTGTTTAAATGACATCAAGAGTCAATAAACTGCGTTAACACTTTTTCCGCAAAACTTTAGGTTGTTGTAGTTTGAGTTTTAAGCTTTTGAATGTCGTGGAAAAAAATATAGTAAAATACTTCAACTCCAAAGGTATTAACTATTGAAATCTACTAAATTTTTATGATAATAAACGAGCATGATAAATTATACAATTAGTAGATTACAATAAATGGATAAAAAAAACTCTGTTACAACCTTATCAAATGAGATGATTCAATTGAAACATAATAATGAATGTCATTTACCCTAAACTAACAGCGCAAAACGACTAAAAACGCTATTTTTACTACTGTCAAACGATAGAAAGGACTTTTATAACCGTTTGAATAAATGAAACATATAAGTTATTATTAATTTGTCATAAAATAATTTAGTTCTCCACTATGGAATATCCACATGCTAATATCAAATTCATCTGGAATATACTTGAAAGGAACCTAGAAGCAGGAAATATATTTAAGGTTTTTCTAATTATTTTACATCATCACAATGTTTTCTCCAACCGTTATAAAGTTTTTCAAAACGACGGATTATCAATGTTCTTACGACATATTGAATGTTTGCCAGCCATTGCACCGCAACGAATTTTGTAAAAATTGGACATTTCAATCGCACGCAAAACGTGTAGGTACATAAACGTATATGCTCGGATGGCAATTATCATTATATCCGGTTTATTGTAAAACTCAAGAACCGCATCGATGAAAACTTTCCTCGGAACACGTTATAGCCGCTACCGTTAAATCTGAAAGTCGATTCGTTTCTCCTTTCTTTTAATTCATCGCTTAATATTCCGCGAAGCGTATAACGACCCCCTGGATCCCCACGGAGGCCCCGATTCCCCCCGCGAGATATGCACACTTTTAGCGCTCTTTCCTTGTCCCTTCGAGTGTACTCTTTGCTCCGAAAAAAAAGGGGGGCGTTCTCTTCTCCGGGAAGTGGAGATACGCGGCGTCTCCAGGGAATAAGAGTATCCGGGGGGGCATTTTTTATTCAAATTGCATTGCGCGCGAGAATACGAGCCAATGATTTTCGACGAGCTGGTGCAGGAAGGGGAGAGTTTTTCTTGCACGGTTGCGTTTTACGCGGGTGATAATGTGCGTCGCTTCGAGTGAAGGATATTCTTAATACACGGGTCGACTTTTTTTCAATTTCTTCGCTATACTTTGTGGTTTTGTTCGTAAAGTATGGAAATAATTCGTTTAATCACTGAACTTTATTACAATTTTTGGACATTTTTACCGCAATGGCAACGGTAATGTCGGATTACCACTTTTTTTTTTCATTTCTTAGTGAGTTTTACCGTGTTTTTTTCAGCATATTAAGACGTATCTCGAGTATTCGTTGTTTACCGCGAAGTTATGGTAATTACTTCCAGTTTCAGAACGTTCTTACGTGCTTTGCCATCACATAACCTCAATTCAAAATATGAAACAACGTGGGTATTTCGTAATCATACTTTTCCTCCATTGGTGAAAATATTACCACGACAATTTGAATCTCACTGCAATGAAAATACTTACCGAACTTTGGAGTACAAGCTACATTGAGATATATTGAAACTTTTTCCTCGGTGTGAACCCAAACGGGAAAATTGACCGCCGCACCAACACTCGATGATTCCCCCTCCACCTGGGGAACGGCACAGTTCCAATTTTCTTATTTTGAAAGAAAAAAAGAAAAAAAAGGAGGGCTTTTGCTGCATCTTCCAAAAAACGCGTCGGTAAACTCTTTTACAAAAACCACCAACGCGAGAAGGAAAAAGTTCTCGAGGCAGCACCTTTTTCGATTCGGGTAAAAATAAAATCCACTTCGAGGAGCTAGTTGTATCCTACTTTAGAGAACTTCACAAGCAACTTCGTTCCCTTGAAAAAAAAAAATAATATTCAAACGCAGCGGTGCGATATATCCCCGGGTATATACACATCAGCCATCAGCAAGGAAATCTGCTTTTCGCGCACGTTTCGCATTCATCTGCATTTCAAACTTTGTACAAAAACTACAGCTAGTAAACACAACGGAGGAGGAAAAAAAAGAGGAACCCATGGTGTATGGAACAAAAGTCAGTGTGGCGGTGTATAACGCGCTGTACATACGTTATGAGGGTTGAAATATTCCTCCAACGCGTACATAAACGCGAGCAAACGATAAAAAGCCGCGTTGGGTAGCGCACGAGTTTGAAAGTTCGTGTTATTTACAGGTGCGGTAAGTCGAGTCTAGGGGGCAAACGCGGCGTTTATGTGTTTTCCCTTTCGTGTTTACACATATACGTGGGTATGGTGTAGGAAAGATAAAAAATTACTGTAATATCAAATGCAAAGTACCAAGGTCAACATTTTTCATTAATTTGGATGGAAATTGAAAATTTAAGTGTTTAAATACAAATTGAGATTCCACTCAAGTTGATACATTTGTCTTGGAGGCAATGAGGCAGCCTTGTAAGGACCTTGTAAACACCCTGTAAAAATTTACGTTTCAGTAATTAATTTAAACTAAGCTATTGATAACTCGAAAAGTAAATCGGTATGGGTCGTCAAAAAAGCACATGTTACCAGCCATGCAAATCGATTTTTACAACGTTTAACGATCCGCATTGTGATTTTTTGTCATCAACTAAGTATGTACCTACTGATTAAGATCGTTCACTTGTACAGCTATGTCAGAGCATGTGACTATACCGATATGACTGGTTTGTTGCAATGTTTCGCAAAACTTTGTGAATTGCTCAAGCGCAAACTACTGTTTTGTCGTTTTTGAAAGCCAAAGAATAAAATTTTTGATCAATAACAGTCCAATTTCCTTACATTCCCTAACAATGAATTTATGTTCGACCAGCTTATAGTCACGTATGAAGGTGCACATTTTTTCAGTACACAAAACTTGATTATATAGTAATAATTTCTTTAAGACCAACAAAAAAAAAATAAATTGCACACGTGCCAAATAAATCGAGACTATTAAGACCACCGCCATAATAGACGAGAGAAAAAGTATACAATCAAATCAAAAGTCCCTCCCGAAGACCCCATTAGTCACTCCGCGTCGGACGAGTCTCAACTCCGAAAATATCATGGTCACCAAACTTCCCGACGACCCGACCCACAATGCGGAAAGTTACTTTGCACACAAAACGACCCTCGGTCACTTGGACCAACTTTGGATCAACAACAGCTATCGGCCGGAATTATCACCGCGATTCATCCACGGTGTGGAGTTAAGGCCGAGGAAACCGTTGCAGCCGATGATTGCAAGTTGAACGAGTCGCCGTGGAAAGAAAAGCCTCGGCAATGTTTTCTCATAACGGTTTCGTTCGCAGCTGCACAGCAAACAGCCTTGATACCGCCGAGGAGGAGCTCCAACGGAGACTTCTAACTTGCTAACTTGGTGACAGCTGAAAGGCTCACTCATTCGGTGGGCGGAGGATGGGTTGGTCTTGGGCAAATAAGGAAGCTGAGCGCGTGGAGGGTCACTTGCTCAGGAGGAGAGCTCGTGAATTTTGGTGCAGGATCGATGCTAATGAGGGTTGAGCCGCCGGGGATTATTGAGATTGAAGTGATGAGGGAAGGAGCCTGTTCCGAGGAGAAAGAGAGAGAGAGAGATACAGGGACCGTCGACTAAGGGGCTTTGACAAGGGAATGAGGTGTGCTATTGTCAATGGTTTTTTTAGCTGATTGTAACGTTGGATCCGTGTTTTAAGGGAGTTTTTTTTTTTTTTTCTTTTAACTTCAAGTAAATGCTGTTTTAGATACTGTCTTATTCACAAGACTGAGAAGTACCTTTTTTTTAAGCTACTATTAATTTTGTCATTCAATTTTGGAATTATTGAAGCCATAAATATTCGTTGTATACAGGAAGGCGACTAAATTTGATATTTGTGGAAATACTTCAATATTAAACTTATACTGTAGTTGCATTAAAATTATGTAGAAATATATTTGTACAGTATTTATATCTTGTAATCATTTTTTATTAAAACGTAGTCAAACTTTAATAAATTTTTTATTTTGTTTAACATTTTATGCTAAATCTCGATCACATCAAAGTAAAATAAAGAGTAAATAAGTAAGCGCAAGCATTATTTAAAATCAAAATTCTTGAGAAAATTATTCTTGGTATTGTCTTGAAATTTTAAGTTGCACCTTATCTTGATCTTGTCTTGAAATTTGAGACAATACAAAACAATATCGAGATCACTCTCAAAATCTCGTGAAGCCCTAACTGAATTTACAAAAAAAAACGCTAATAAAATTCGTGGTACTTAGGTCGAACGTAAAAAAGCATGTCATTCCTCCCTTATTGCACTTTTTTTTATTTTCTCGTATTCCTGGGGGACATGTTGGAAATAAAAATTTTGGATGGAAAAATATGTGCTTCAAAGAAATAGTTTTTTACTTAGTAACACTCCTGACTATTTATTCGAGGGAATCGCTCGTAAATTATGTGGCGGGCTGCCGGAAATAAGATCCCAACGTCTCACAAAAAACACGTTTCTCGAAGGTCGGACAATATTTTTGTGAATTTCAAACAACATTTTCTCAGCGTCAAACTGATATCACGTGAATAAAATTAATTAAAAATCAAAAATTCCACATGACACCTAGCACGTAAGGAGCTAGGGAAAATATTCTTACTGACATTATGTCATTTATAAAATAACATTCCCAAGCCAATGTTAATCTATTTCAATCTATTTAAAAATATTCAATGATTCTCACGTCATCGCTTTTAATTACGCGATACAGCGCACACCTCGCGAATCAAGTACTTTGTTATTTAGCAAGTCTGAGTGAGCTGATATACGATTTTTTTTTTTCGTACATCACTACACAAGCTCTTATCTAAATTAATTCTTAGAGAAAGTCATTATACTTATCTACCTTGGATAAGAAATATTATTTCTTAAAATTTGATGAATACACACAAAGTGGAGCCTCGCGATAGCATGATTTGCATTTTGTCTTGCAGCTAATCACGTGATCATTAGACACAGGTGCACTGAGTAAAATTTTTTAAAATTATGTTGACCGTATTAATTATGAATCAAGACAAACGTATAATGATCCAATACTGTTGATCGTTGCACGCGAGTTATTTTTTAGTCAACGTCACGTGACATCAAGTCTCGTTTATAGTTGTACGATTAAATATTCAATTTATTTTCCTTATATTTTCAATTAAGTTAAAAATGAAATCTCGTAGTGGTGAAACTGTGTAATGATGAGCCGACTCGAAAGTGAGCTGACATCATTTCCCAATCCATTCATAAATACTTAGATTCCGCAACTTTCCCTCCATCGATTTCTCAAATAACGCGGGAACGAGGACAAAGTATCTCCATTGGCTCGTAAAATATGAAATATTTATTCGCATAATATATATGTTACAGGATTTAGGTGACTGGCTACACTATACATTTATTAACATCAATTAAAACTGAGAGTCAACGAGTAATTACGTGTCAAATAATACAACAATGAACACATCGTAAATCGTATTTTGCATACGATGTCCAATCATCACTTATCAATATAGAAACAACAATTTGTCATTTTTCCGTGACAACGTGTACGTACAAACCACATTGCAAAAACTACGTGTCTTTGTCACACATTCGTAACAGCGAGCAGATCCTTTTTGGTCAGGTGGTTCATAATGTTGTCCAGAATGACGTACATGCTGTCGACGTCCCACCTCAAGAGTCGGGCCAGAGCCCGCCTGGCCTTGCCTAAAAACTCCTGCCTCTTCACCTCCCGCATCAATCTCTCGGCCGTCATGTTCCCGTAATTGGGAAAGTGACTCCTAACGTACCTCCTCTTGAGCCCCTCGACCACGTTCCGGTTCCTCGCGTACCTGGCGATGCTCTTCTTGGTGAGTATGTCGTAGAAGGTGACGTTCTCGGTGACATAGTGACACCTCAGCCTCTCGAATTCAACCTTGAACACCTGGAAGACCTTCGCCTCGCACTTGTACACCTTGTCGACACTTTCCGGGTAATATATCGAGGGGTAGAGGGCGACGCGCATCGCCAGGTGCCTCATCAGCTCGTAAAAGGTGTTGTAGTAGTGCTTGAATATCCGCTTCTGACGGTTGGCCCAGTCGGAGGAGTACTCGGCCCATTGGCGCTTGAACTCGACCACGAGCTCGAGCTCGAGATCCGCCCCGTGCAGGAGCAACAGCCGAACCGTGCCGACTAGGCGCCGGGTCACCGCCTTGAACAGTAGGCTCTCTCCGTCGCTCGCCCGCTCGTTCACGTCAAAGTCAAAGTTGATCAGGTACTCGGCGTGCTCCTCGTTGTTGTAGCTTATCGCCTCGCACAGGGTCGTGTTGCCGTTCGGTAGTCTTTGGTACACGTCGAAGAGGTTATGTTCAACGAGGAACCTCAGCACCCCCGCGTCCTTGTTGTAGATGGCGGGGAACGTGTTGTACCCGTGCTCGACTATCAGGCCGTGCTCGAAGAACAGCCGTATCTCCTGCTCGTTGCAGATTTTCATCGCGTGCGAGCGGTTCAACCGGTTGACTTCGGGATGGTAGGTTAGGTCGGGTCGGGCGCCACGGGACAGGAGTAGTCGTAGCAGAGGTAGCCTGGTGTCGTGGGGACACAGATCCATCACTCGGACAATGGCGTTGGAGCCGAATTTGTCCTTGATATTGGGATCGGCTCCGTGGTCCAGGAGTAGGTCGATGACCTCCTGCTGGTGGTTTTTGATGGCGACCTGCGGGTGGGGTTTACAGACCCTGTGAGCTCGAGGGTTTGGGAAACTTGATACTTTTGGACGTTTGCCTTTGAACCCTTGATAGTTAAATGGTCATTTTTGTGTTTGCTTATAAAGCTAATGAGAGAATTAGTATAATCGGCTAATTCAGTGTTTTTGATCACACGTTTCTTTTTTCAAACGTCCAATCGATCTTTGGTAAAACAAAAAAAAACAAATAGTTTGTAGAGTAGGTATATTACGGTACTTGCGGACGATCCCAAAGTATTGAAGAATACAACCACGCTTTTGAAATATCAGATCAAACAACACAGAGGGTTCTCGGGGTTTAGTGAAAAAAACATGTTTTTGCGAAAAACATCATTTGTGAAATAGTATTGTAGATTATTGTCAGGGTACCGGTAACGAACTATACCAAGACTTTATACTACGTTTATATAAATATATTCCTTTGTAGGTATTAGACCCAGGGTTATGAATTGTTTAATAAAAGTGTAAATTCTTTGGTTTTATTATGCGATCTGCCACGAAACTACTTGACAAGGATTGACTTCTTTAAAAAAATTGCAAACTAAATTCAAGTGTTGATTTTATTCAAGTTGCAATTTATCCGAGAATCAAATCTAATTACCTTACATTAACATAGATCGATAAGGAATAGACAAGTATGAAAAATCGTTCTTAGAACGGGAGTTCATGAACTTTATGGTTTATAATTCCAACCCTCGGAATGTCGAAAAGTAGTTCTAGGCAAGACAAAAATGACCCGTGGGTAGAAGGGTTAGAGATTTAAAAGTTACTAGAAATTATAAACGTTTAAGCGTTTTCAAGGTCAAGGTTCACGGCACAGGGAACAGTACAGTTTTCGTCCCACAAGTGCCATACCTCTACCGGTAAGTGATATTGTTCCTGCCAAGAGGTGAGCAAACGTCCAAAAATGGGAAAAAATCACACCCAAAATAAGTTAACGCTCGAAGCGAAACCAAGGTTGGATGTCAAAGAAGAAAAAAAAAAACCAAGTTTACCATGAGACAAGTCCACCCAGCCCAGTCGTCCTGATAGTCCACATTGGCCCCAGCATCCAGCAGCGCCTTGACCATCCCGTGCCGATTGGGCTGCTCGCTCTCCGTGGCCAAGTACAGCAAGCTCTTGCCCCCATACGTGAACTTGACCCCGGCCTCGCACCGCTCCAGCAAGGACACGACCAAACCGACGTCGGGCCCTCGCACGGCCTCGCACAGCCGTTCACCGATTTCGGCGCTCAACATCACTCCAACCTTGGCCAACGATGACGATAACGCCCGGGACGCGCGTGCTGCCGTTTGTGCGTGTCCGCGTGCGATGGCGCACGAAGCGGCACGCCTCACCGGAGCAAGACTGAGCCTCGTATATACTCTCGCGATGCCCCATCCACTGCGCCGCTGAATACAATATATAAGTACGTGGTGTGTCATGACCACGTGTGTACGTATTTTACAACTTACACATACGTGTGTGCGCGCGGCGCACGATTTTTATCTAAGTATATTCGACGTTAACAACACGCGGCAGTCGTCGTCGTCGTCGTCGTTTGCGATTATATAGTGTGTGACGTGCGTGACGTAGCAGTCGAATTTTTGTTGTTTGGGATCGAGTTAATGGCCTTTTGAGGAGAGTATAGACGCTCGTGTGTACCTACTTACGAGAAACGATAGCCAGAGAGTCACTGGAATTTAATCGGGAGATGTCCGTGTACTATCGCTGCTGTAGGAATTGTAAGTCCGGTACCTACGTGCGATTGATCGCGACGATTTGACGTTTGGTTTTTCCTCCTTGGTACTCGAGGATCCGTGCTTGCTGCTTTTTTTTTTTTTTTTTTTTCGACTCGCTGTTCCATATGCGCTCTAATCGTCTCCAAAAGCAAAAGGGAAGAGAAGCTCATCAGAGCGCGATTGGGGTACTTGAAAAAAAAAAATGTATCCGTGGCATATGCTGTGTTGTACGATGATTCCTAGGTGAGAACGCTCGCCCGGACCAATTTTGAGACCATTTTTAAATGTAGAAGAAGAATATTTTCAATGATTTTCTTCACGTTTGTCAGTTCTTTTGCCGTTATTTGTCGTTAAATGCTCTGGGCGAGCGCTCGAAACTCCAGACTCGTGTAACAGTAAGGTTCTGCAGCATCACTGCACAAAGCGGTCGTCAATGTACTTGTAATAATATTGGGGCATCAGGTAAAAAAGGTAGTAGATACTGCGTTAGTTTAACCACATAGAATGTGTTTACCACCGTATCATCATCAGCGATAAGTCATCGCAGACGCCGAAATGGTATTTTTCGGGTTTAGTTTGCGCGTTGCGAGTGGGCGAAGTGGGTCGATCAAACGGTACGCACGAGTTACGTGAGATACCGTTTATCGCGATCGTTGCGTCAAGTTCATTGTACGCGTGTGGTGACGCGCACACCTGTTTTGGGTTTCCATGCGCCGCGTTGGGAATGAAAAGTGAAAGCTCGGGTGTGCTCCAGGGATGGCAGTCTCGGGTGCGGTGTGTGTATCGGAGAACTTAATTGACGGGCATAAGAATGCGATCCCTCGAAGGAGACAAAAGTATAGTGTTGCCTTGAGCACGTAGAGAATTTTCATAGTAATAAAAAAAAAAAAAAATAAAAAAAATGGCTTCGAGTGGTACTCCGTTTTTCGTCTTTGCCATGTGGACATATGGTGTCTACGCTGCGTCATTGTGCAAACTAATTTTTTAATTTAACTAGATTCTTATTTCCGTTGTGATTCCATTCAGTGAATAACTTTTGCTGTTACAAGCAGCAGAGTCATCATTCGAATGAAGGTTAAAATCATCTAGATCCCAATCAACTGAATGCTAATTTTGGAACTATACCAGCGTTGGAACATTTTTGAATCATCTGCTTGACACTGACTGCGCGATCACCCGGAAATCGTTGAATTTTGAACAAAGGAGCTTTATCACGTGACCCATCGGCCTATCGAGTCAGGAAAAACCCACAAAAAAAATACCCCAAACAACTCGGTGTTCTCAATCGATTCGATTATACAAGCTTATTTCGTATCATAAATCATGAAATATATTTATTCAAGTTACACAGATGGAAAGAATCATTGTGGTACACATGATGGTGCTAATTGTTTGCGAATTTTTCTAATTCCTACAAATTGATGTACGCCTATCACAAATTTTGGGCACTACTGAGCTTTTTTTTTCAATTTCAGTGCACAAAGATAATATTTGTAAAAAATACTTGTATTATTTGTTACTTGTTGGACAACAACAAATTATGTTTTCAACAATTTTTCGTGCATTATTTTCGTACCGAAACGAATAGTATTGGGTTGCATTGACCACGAGAACTCATTTCTTATAAAAAGTAATAAATCCTCAAATTTGAATCACTGATGATTATACGCCTATAGGTACGACACATCGATCAAAACATTAAAACTCAATATAAATCAACAAATTACTGTATCAGAAAGACTTTTAGCCCTTGAGCTGTACACTCTCGATAGAAAAAAGGCAACAATCTGATCTTACACCCATACCGCGAGTCATGTGACTACATTCAATTTTCTTGCTCAAGCATTCCGTCGTACACGCCGACGATGAAAACTTTTGTCACAATGTACACAAATATACTCTGACTCCGACACGTTTTTAACGCTTCTCCAATAAAAATTAGACCATCGATGCTCGCGAGCACCCTTTGGCCATTTTTTACCATTATTTTTATAGAGTGTCGTTCGGCCCACGAAAAAAGCGAGTTACGTGCCTTAAAGTTTTTTTTTTTTTTTTCACGCAAGGCACCTCACTTTGTTTACATTGATAAAGTCGAAGCATATATATCCAATGGGTTTCCGAAGAATCATACACACGGAAACTCGCTGCAATCTTTCCGCATTGTTACTCGCTCCATGACGTACGCGGTGTGTGGCATTAATAAATCTCCCGTCGATAAATCAGCCTTTTTCCCTCTGTATTTATAGATCATCGCCCCAACTATGCATCGTCAAATGGCCACAAAGCGCGTCCAACAATGAACGAGATGAAACATCAGATGAAAAACAACAAGAAGAAGAAAAGAGGAAGTATATGCAAGTCGTTGGTATATATGCATACATGGGCAAGAAGAAAAGAGGGTCTTGAATATATAGGGGGGCCCGAGTGATGAATATACGCGAGTGTGCGTGTGCAACAGTAGCCCCCTTCCACCCGCGTTAGCCGTAGGTACCGGCTTTATGGCTCTGATTTATCACGGTTATCGCGGTGTGGAAGCTTCCTCTTCCCACTGGGGCGCGCTTCGTTTGAGTTGCCTGACAAACATTGGCCTGTACGCGCTGAAAGTTTCGCCCGTGACGTTTTCATCTCCGCTCTCGGATCGATTGACTTGTTTCCCTTTCTTTTTTTTTTCAGATACGTCTCTTTGTGCTTAAAATTAGCTCAGCTATTTAGATTAGGTATCGAGTTTTGGAGTTTGGCCGAAAGGCTTGGAGCTTTTGGAAAATTGGAGAGCATAATGAGCGCGATAGCGATGAATCGACGGAGGGAGGGTCGTTTGTTTTAAAATTAAGGATTTGCTCGTTGGAACGGGGAATTTCAGACTCGATCGACTGACTTACTAGTGCGAAAGGAATTTCTATTTTTTTTTTTCATCAAAGTTCGTTATTTTTTCATACAGCACGACTTTTTTAGGCTTTCAAAATGAAGAAATAATTTTTGTCATTTTAATACACGTTATTGTTACAATTAAGGGGTGAACTTCCGATTTTTTTTTGTTTTATATTCTTGTTTTATGTTTTGTATAGATGTAGACATTGATTTATAATTTCTGTGGAAAATCAACAACTACGATTAACTAAAAATATCATAAGAGGTGCAATTGACCATAAAACTGTTTTTTCAGATTCTTGTAGGCATACTTTTACTGTTAACAACAAATACAAAAGTTTTATTTAATAAAAAAAAATGACGAGTTTGGGATTATCCAGAATTCTAGAAAAATACAAGGCATTAAAATCAAATTATGATTAAAAATTTCATGTATCACAAAGCTTAGTTTCAATTGAGTTATATGCTGATGGATAAGTAAATTAGAAAAAAAAAAAAAAATACATTTGCCTTTATAAACGTGATTACAATACACATTAAAACCACAATCATTTCATTCGATTTGGTGTAGGACTACATCTCAGTAAATAATAATGATAGTCTAGGACGCAACTGTGGACATGAATGTTTCCACAGATATTCATAAGAAAAATTTATTGTATTTCCATGTCCTGCATAAAATATCGAAATTTCACTCCGTTAAAGGAATATTGCAATTTAAATTTTGAACGTAACGCTATTTTCTTACTTATGTACCGAGTCTGAGCCAGAAAAGGAAAGATCGTGCATACATTGGATCGTTTTCAGTGTTATCTATTATCTTATGCCAAGTATAATGGAAAATTATACACATGATTTATCAACAATAATGGCATTATAAAAGAAAAAAAAAATTTCAACCAACAGTTTTGAGAATCACCGTAACGCCATAACTCCCTCGAAAGGGATCCAATGAACCAGTACATGGTGTCTAATATAGAGAATCTCGCGGAGCTGTTACAAATTCAGGTAGTTCAATGTGACAGTTTCAACCGTGACTTTTAGTATCGTTAACTTCTCTTGATACAAATTAAAAAACTAAAAGGTAAAAAGTACCTGTCTAACCCTATAAACTGATGGTATTTCATTGTTTCGGGACTTTTCACCGTTATCACTTGTAAGTACTGCCCGAAACTGTAATTTTTATCATTAATCATAGTTTATTTTTTTATGTATTCAAAATGACCGTGCTCTGAACAGTAAAACTGAAAAAATGCGCGACTAGCCACGAGAATCCATCGTTCAAGCAAAGTAGTTCCTACATGTCCTTGTTTGTCTCAGTGAAACAACTAAACCACTCGCAGACAAACGTGTAAAAAAATAAAGCAAAACATATGTACAGATGTTCCATCAAAGCAAAAACCATATTTCCATAGCTCGAACTCCCACCCAAAAGTACGAAGACTCTCCCGCAAAGTCTCATCACCCCAACGAAACACGAAGCTCACCGCATGCAAGCGCCCCGTCAACTTCTCAATTTTCCCGCTTCATCGTCATCTCTTCCATAGCCAATGAGAAATTCACGTTCCACGGGGTAAAATCATTTTCCAATTACTATGGAAAATCGTCCGCCGAGTTTCTCCGTTCAACCCCCTCGGGAGCCTCTGCCACGAGCAAACTCATAAAACTTCGTTAAGCCGGGCTTCGGCTGTACCTGAAACACGTGCTCGCGGCTGGTGGTCGCAGAACTCCCTTTCGGCTCTTGATTGTAAGGTGTATTGACCGAGGAAAAGTGTGTGAACGCCGTTCGAGCCAATTTACAGGAGTCGATACTGCGGCGGTCCAGGCTGCATATGGTAATCGGCTGATCACGTGAAGTGTTGCAATTTGTGGCTGAACCAAGTACTTGCTGTCAAATCGATTTTTTATTTATTAATAAGAAAAGTAAGAAAAAGAATTTTTTTTTTTTTAGCTTTCCTTGGCGAATATAGTTTGCTGCTAATGGTTTGTTTGCCTATGTTACACGTACATGCAAATACGTTAAACGTTAGTTGTTACTTTTTATATTTTAACCCAAGATAACAGGGTATTTTCTTTCTTTCATTGTGATCCAATCGTATGGCGTCTTCTTTTTTTGTGAATTCATGTAAAAACATCTGGTGTTATAACATAAAGAATAACTATACTATCCTGTCACTTAACAATCGTTTGTGTATGCCTGTATAAAATTACTAATTTACAATAGTCAATATCTTTTACAATGAAGTGTTTTGCTATATTTTTCTCTACGTCATTCAAAACCTTGCAGCTCAAAGAGCAATTGTGAAAAGTTTCGTTGAAAAATTTAAATAATTTTACTACTCTAGTAAGTCCCAACAATATTTTTAGGTTTGCCTAACTCACTTGACTAATACCAATGCTACCTATCAATACTTATTCCTCCTTATCTCCATTCCTAATTATAATATCGGTCCTATTTTTTACAAGATATTTCAACGCTTTGTATGTAATATTCATTATGTTTTCTGTGGGTGGTTAAACTGCAGTGTTAAACATAACCTATATAACCTCAAAATAATAAATTTTTTATGAAACGGTTGTCAAGGGGTTTCCTGTTTCAAAACTGTTTTTTGATGAGGATTCGTTTAAAAATTTAACGCCGATTCAGTGTTTCATTTGATTGGTTATACCATACAGAGAAGAAATAAAACTAGTCCATCAACGGTTACTAGATTCTACTGCTAGGGTAACGTTGATTTAGACCTCTCTGGTTTTTGTTTTCTATTTTAAAAAACTTTCAAATACGTTTCAAATATACATTTCAAGAAAAACAGAATCATTTCTCTCCAACCAAAATCAATTTATAACAAAAGTGCTCGTCACCCACTAAGGTCAACGTTTAAAATACCCTATTATACTCCCGCTTACAAAGCCGATTTCCAAACTAGATTTTTGGAGCCCTAAACTCATCGCTCTCGCGTCAATCCCCAACTTCGCGTGCGTCCATCAACGTCGAACTGCAGTGCCTAAGATCAATGTTTGCTGTTAACAAAGTCTTGAGCTCGTAGGTACACGGCAAGTGAGCCCCGGTGCGCTCGTATGTTTGTACGTGCCTGCCAACTGCAGCCAAGAGGTTTCGTTATAATTGAAATCCGGTTGCGTTTAAACCATGTGGAAGCTCTTCTGTTTCTTGCGTGTGTTTGGGAAACATGAGTTCGGAAGGAGTTGATTAGACGCTATTTTTTGCCAATAGCTTCGTGCGGCTGATTGCCGAACGATTTTTAGACGGGCTGGAAATGCTGCTCGGAACCGTTTGGCTTACCCCTTGGTGGGCTTATTTGGATTAACTTGAAGAAGGAGTTTTCGCAAAAAATTGTTAACTAGAAAGAAAAATAAAAAAACTGCGATCGATTCTGGATTGTTTTTTTTTTTTTTTTTTGAGGTTATGAAATTCAATTCGAAGTCGAAACGGGTTTTTTTGGATTGTTATCACTGGCCAAAAACCTCGAGAAAACCTTCCTGTGAAAAATAAAATATATCTTACGTGCAATTCTCGTTGGGAAGAAAATGTTTGCACGAAAACACAAAGCTGGTCTCGCTCAAGTAAGCGAAGAATCAGTGGATTTTATCAACCCTCAATCAACAGCACGCATGAATAAGCGATCGCTCACACGTTCCTTAACAGTCAAGATCGAGTAATTGATAGTATGGACAGAAAATGTTCTCAATTTATTTTAAATCACGTCCATTGTAACCAAAAAACAAACAAAAAATCAAACCGCTGACGTACTCCAAAGTATGTATTAAATTTTAAATCCTCGAGACACCTCTGGTTTTTCATGATGAAAAATCACAACATCCTACAGCTAACCAGCGCACATCCTGACGGAATTATCACCACCGCCCGCAGTATCCACTGCAACCCCTGTACATATATGTATATACATACACTGATGGATAAACTCAAACACGTAACTCCAACTCCCAACGGCAGTTTAGAATTAACCCCCTCCCCTCCATCTCTCGTCATCCTCGTAACGTCACAGAGACCCATACCCTATTACTCGAAGCAGCAGCAGCAAGTAATGTCCCTTACAATCTCCGGCCAAGGTCTCACAAGCTGTTCTACGACACCCAGTCGTCCACTTACAAGTACACGTATACGTATGTATTATATGTATATTGAAGACACAGGGACACGTGACAGTCGACTGGTCCCCGAAGGGTTGTTTGAGCTCCAGTCCGGGGGTGCGGTTCTCCTCCAGCCGATCATATCGACCGATCACCCGCAGGCTCCTCTGGAGATTTACCCCGTGCACTTCCTCCGTACGTATATGCGCTATAACTGTATACGTAATGTGCTCCTTCGGAAGTCACGGAGCTGAAGCTGCAAGGGAGCGTTATAGGGGGCAGAGGAAGGAGGTAATGTAGCGCAAGGAGCGACGATCGCCCTGAGGGATCGAGTCGAAGGCGTTTCGGCTAATTTTGGGGTCGATGAGCCGGTGAGGGTTCCCGAACCCCAAGCACCACGGGGTCTTTTTTTCACTCTTTTCCTACCCAAGTACTTGTCAATTTTTTCGATCTCTGCTTATAAGAAGCGGGTTTTCATTGCCTCGCCGAAATTCATGAATCTTCAAAGCTTAACAAACCAAACGTAGCATTGCGACCTGATGAAAATTCCTTTACCTTCTTCTGGAACAAAATTTGCAGTACAAACATCAAAAACAATCTGCAAAAAAATATAAAATAAAATAAAACAAGACAAAATAAAAAAAACGCACACCCGTGTAAATTCATGAGGTTGGCATTTATTCGAGGCACACACTGCGAGAGGCTAACCAACTTTGAGACGGAATTAAGGACTATGCGGTTTGCCGGTATACCTACACACGCTCGAGGACCACGGACGGGCGACTTAAAGGGACGGCCAATGGACCGAAACCTGTGGTCCGGGGGAAATCTTTATTTGCGTGAAACCCTACTTTGGATGCTCCTTGATCCCGGATTGTTGGTATATGGGTATATTGACTAGGAGATGCCAAGTCGATTAACAAACTGCAATCTGAGCCATTTTTTTTTTTTTTTTCAATCCAATGTCACATACTTTTTTCAAATTCACCAAATAAATTTGATAACGAATATTCTGATCATCCAATATTGTAAGCAGATGTATTTTACAGATGACCCGGTATGTCTGACCATACATCAACTTGTACTGCTGAAATTAGAAAAATACCTTATTTGGTTCTACGATTGCAACGTTTACCATAAATCTTATGATTAATGTACTAAAAAACATGTAGGAATGGCAATTATAGCTTACATACAATGTTTGTACTGGTTAAAATTGTAGTCGGCATTATTGACTTTTCTACGATGGAAATTTAAAGTTATACATTTTTGTGTACCACACATGGAAAGGATGCACGGAAATCGCATCTTTATGTCTTGAAATAAAATTCTGATATATTTTAAGCTTGGGGGTTTCATAAAACCAAACGTATCTGGTTACCAACATTGCTAAGATGATCTTAGAAAACCTCGCTTATGCTCTTTATTGTTGTTTTTTTTTTTTTTATATGCAATTGTCATAGTAATAAGATGTTGAAAAAAAAAAAAAAAAAAAACTACAAAAACTCTGCAAGCGCGATAATTTGAATTTCACACGCTTGAAAGTGCCAACCTCTAATATAACCTAAGTCTGGTGCAATCGTCACAGTTTCTAAAAAGATTACGTATCAATATTCTCATATAGTAGGTGTTGATACGGAAGATCCAACGACAAAAAAAATGAATCAAAGAAAATAAGACCTAGCCATCAGGTTTACACTCTCTTGACCCTGGCACATCATCGGCAGCACAAACCCGGAACACTCTCATATTCGTGAAAGAAACAGAAAAAAAAAAAAAACAAATTCAAGCACAAGAAGGTGCTCGAGAGAGTGACATACTTCCGTAATTGCTTTGTACTCATGTACCAGCGGCGAGGAACAAAAATAAGATACTTAACCCCGCGTTACATAAATATATATATCTATAGATACACAATAAATGTATATACACATGTGTGCAGTGAAGAGCAGGTAATGACGAGTTGTGTTTTTGTCTGTTTTCGACGCGAGCAGGGGCGGTAGGCGGTGAAGGAGGCGGAGATGAGGACGACAAGGAGAAGGAGGAGGAGGCCGAGAGGGAGCGGCAAGAAGCCATCCGGGAGGCCGAGGAGCGAAGGAAAGAGAAGCACCGCAAGATGGAGGAGGAGCGGGAGAAGATGCGCCAGGAGATCAGGGACAAGGTCAGTTGCCCATCGTGTATATATATAAATACGTATCCTTTTCATTTGTCTTTTTTTTTTTTTTTTTTTTTTTTTTGGTGCCTTCTGAATTACGATTCCAATAGGGGGTGGACGTAAGTTTCTGATGGGATTACGTGCAGAGCAACGTCAATGATTAGTGAGCGATGTTTCATCATCGGGTGCAGGTATACACAAGTGTACGGCCAGGGGTAAAAATTATTCGATGGTAAAAGTTTACCGCGTGTAATACTTTGGGGCATGAGTTTTGAAATTTCACGACACCCTCCAGAGTCATGAATAGTTTATGGGGCGTTTGAAAGTCGGTGCGGCGAGTTTTATTAAATTTTTTTTTTTTTTTTTTTTATCAATCAAAACTTTGCTCCGTACGATAAATTTACGCCAAAGCTTTGCAAAGTGGTTGAGTGGTTGCGATAAGCATGCGATCTGAGGGATTCTTTATTTCCTCCCGTGGGTTGTATACGATTTTTCGTCAATCCTGGATTTTTATTCGCGAAGCGGGACGAAAATCCCTTCTCTCGGCGCAGTATGATGAAAAAAAAAAAAAAAATCTCCAGAAAAACCCATTTACAAACTGAATAAACCAACACCTAACGGTTAACGACTCCATTCGCATAACTACCGCAGGAATAGCGGTCCATATATAACTCCGAGTTTCTCTCTCGTCGCGCTTGGCAAAGCTTGACCGCGTCAAAACTCCACCCGTAACGTGCATAACAACATTATGGCCTAGTGCGTTGCACTGTCGCCACACACACGTACTACCTATGCGTGTGAATAGCAAAACGACTGTTGGATGTGTTTATTTTTACGAGCATCCCCTACAGATTCGGCGTCAACGAGCTCGTTGTTGTATACACCGTGACGTTTTATTCGCAACTCGATGACCAACGTCTCCATGTACAACGCGAGCGTCGACCAATTATCCGAATCGCGGTTGGAAAGATAACAGTAGAAGGGAAATTTCTTTTTGATTTTTCGATTTTTCGAGAAGCTTTCAACTCGAGCTTGGATAGGCACCTTGAGCGCGTGAAACCGCAGTATATGGATACACATCTGCAGTGTAACAGCACAACTGGGGTATTCGGGTTGAGCAGATGAATCGCTTCGTGGTTTTTCACAAATGTGGATACGTGTATCTGTAACACCCCCGTGCCATAAAAGTGATGCTCATGGCCACTCTTCTTCGCGAATAAATCGAAACGACGACCAACGAGGCTCCGTTTCACCCATTGGGCTCACTTCTTTCCTTTGCTTTTGTTCATGCATCGATAGCATATTGTCACACAATATGTATATTTTTTTGGTATTTTTCAAATATGGCTGTATATAGGAAGCTGCTCGAGTAATTTGTTCATAAACCTTAAAATTCTTATTTCGCATAACATACGTTTTTAGCAATTGATTAATGGCATTTTTTGATTACGTATTTGTTTGACCTACAAATTTGTTGATAATTTTTTTTTCTTCGAAATCTTATTTTTGGTTTTTATTCGCTTTTAAAAAATCCTACGTGATGTATATTATTACTTTAAATAAAGTATTTCTTGTATTTTAAAACTGCAATCTGAGCCATTTTTTTTTTTTTTTTCAATCCAATGTCACATACTTTTTTCCCAAGTACTTGCTGTCAAATCGATTTTTTATTTATTAATAAGAAAAGTAAGAAAAAGAATTTTTTTTTTTTTAGCTTTCCTTGGCGNGACGGATTTTCTACCTCAAAACAATCGTCAGAACACCTAACGTTTTACGTTTCCTCCCATTTGTTTATCATAAGACTGACTCATGCAGGAAAGTAATCAATGGCCGATAAAAAAAAAAAAAAAAAAAAAAAAAAAAAAAAAAAAACGAATTGGCAAGTTAGAGTGATTAAAAAATGTTTGCAGTGCATCAAGCCTGACGCTCAAGATTATAATTATAATTTGGCGTTGATATTGCGGTTCACAATATAAATACTTAAATTTAATAATAAATTGACAGATTGATTCAAATTCAATCCCCAACTCCTTGCTTCAAGTGCCAAGCCACTGAACTCTACAACATTCTATCAAATATTCCGCGAGATGGAAATCACAGAAATTGAATCTCATACTCCAAAGCTTAGCTTATTCCAGATCATTGGGCGCAAAAATATGCACAATTTGTTTTTATCTTGCAAAGGCTCACAAAAACCCCGGTAATTCTCCGATACGTCGATCCAAACGATCCTTACCCCGGAAAATTCACCCCATCCAATCTCCCCTTTCCAAACAAAAACAAGCCCATCGAAATTCTCGAGCCCGCGAAGCACGTCCCCACACATCCAACAGTACAGATAATATATCTATACACGAAGCCGGCGCGCGAGCTTAATATATGTAATCGCATTTGCATTTTTAGGCGCAATTACAAAAAAAGCCAGTTGATATAAGGCTAATTCTCCTTGGTGATGGTGTATGGTATACGTGAGTGCGGGGGATTGTCGAAGAATTGGTGTTGACGTGGTTGTTGTTGTTGGCGGCGCTTCGTGACTAGAATTGTCGAGAAGCGTTTGGGTATCGATTAGCTTTGTTCCTTTTTTTTTTTTTTTTTTTTTTTTTTTTTTTTTTTTTTTTTTTTTTTTTGGTGNTTGACGCTTAAAGTACGATCGCTTTGTAGTGCGCTTCTAAGTACACCTTTTTTCGCTTTTTCGAACGTTGGTGTGGTGTGTACACCCGACAAAATGTAATTCTCTCAGCTGAAAATTTAAACATTTGATTCCAATTTGTTGGTTCCATAACACAACCTCTCTCGTTCGTGGATTTCATACTTCCTGCTAAAAGAATTCTGTTGGAGGGATTTCAGTGATATGTGTATTTTGGGTTAGTAAAATACTTGTAATGATCAAAAGGCTGACGTGTCAAGATGTCACAATAAAACTGTAAAATTTATATAAAACTTTCTTTTATTTATTTTAAAAAATTCCAATTTACATTTAAACATTGTCATTGAAATTTTTTAAATAATATTTTAAACATCTGTTTTAGTAGAATTTGTATTTTGGGGTTTCGTAAAATTGAGCTGAGGGTATAAAACGTAGCCACGTACTTCACACACGTTGCGTAATGTACACATTGCGCTCCATGAAATTCAATAAGATTATGTCAGCGTAGTGACATAATATTTGTAAAGAAGCACACGTCATCCTATGGAGGATTTGACGATGAATTCAAAATATTTTCGGAAAGAATCGGCGGCGCGTGCGAGAAAACTCCAGTCGAGCGGACAATTTTCATGTTGATGCGTCATCTGGGTTATTGTTTGCGTTTGCTTTCAGACGGAAATTATTCATATCGAGACATGATGCAAGGGTATAGTGAACGTTTAATTTCGACTCACAACAGAACGGATATTTTTCTATGAAATATTGATTGTCACTGAATAAAAGCTGTTTTATTCGTTTTCTATGATTGGCTGAAACTACTAACATCAAATAGCAATGACTTTTTTACATAAATTTGAAACAAAAAAAATTTTTTTTTAATTAATTCGTAATATGCAATTGTCATAGTAATAAGATGTTGAAAAAAAAAAAAAAAAAAAAAAACTACAAAAACTCTGCAAGCGCGATAATTTGAATTTCACACGCTTGAAAGTGCCAACCTCTAATATAACCTAAGTCTGGTGCAATCGTCACAGTTTCTAAAAAGATTACGTATCAATATTCTCATATAGTAGGTGTTGATACGGAAGATCCAACGACAAAAAAAATGAATCAAAGAAAATAAGACCTAGCCATCAGGTTTACACTCTCTTGACCCTGGCACATCATCGNTGCATAATTGAGAAACCTGCATGCCGTGTCATCATGTCACTACAAATAAAATTTTAGAAAAATAGATAATTAAAAAAGTAATAATAACAGCGGTTACAAAAATAAAAACTTACGAAGCGTGACTGCCACTAAACTTTCAGCACGACTTGGTAAAATTACTTGATTAACTATCTTTTTTCATAACTTTTGCACGAATAATACATTTAACCTGTAAATGTATGTGTAATTTAAAATTTTTACTTCAGACACCTACAGTCAAATTACAAATTTTTTTAGATTTAATTTACAAGCACCAAATCGAAGGGCCATTCACTTAAATAACTAACAGTGCTCATTTTCTTTTTACTTGAGTAATTTTCCTTCGAAAATTTATCACTTAAATAATAAATTTCTCACTTTGACACTCGCTTATTCACATCATTGTGTATTTTACGAAAAAAAGTTTCTTTCTGTCGCGATGATAAAACTTCATAATCCAATTTATCAGTAAACTACGATAATAACTATTTACATCTGCTAAAAGGCATAATGCAGTGGAAAGAAAAGTTTTCAATTTAAATGAAGTACGTGCCAAGTTGATAGTTGCATTCAATAAATGAATAACAATTAATTTTAACCTTTTCTACTCGACTTTCAATTAACTCATGCGAATTGATTATAATCATAGCACATGCCAATAAAAGTGGACTGTACGTAGGGTCTCACTTGAGTTTAATACCAAGACAGAGCCGAAAAAAGCTAGAGACTAAAATATAATGTATACCTACAAACTTTGTTTGCCAAAGTAATTGTATGGGTGAAGGAATCGAGCTCGCCAAATATTAATCCTTTCGTTGCACAAACATTTCAGGGCAATTTAATTTATTTACGCTCGTTTGAGCAGATTTCCCGTGGGTTAACTGAAGAATCAGGTAGATTGGGACGAAACGAAGCTTTTTTTCGTATCGTTCCCTCGCAAAAGCAAATAATAAAATGTGAAATAAAATAACAAAAATACACAGATAATCGGATTACAATTTTTTATTTTTTATTTTGTGATTTGTTTCTTCGTTATTAAAAATATTTTAAAATACGAGCTTTGCTCGAGGTACGTATACACATTTCACTTTAACGAAGCTTCCGGTACGCAAGTTTTTATTTTCCCTCGTTGCATTTACGAATATTTCTGTTAGCTTCACAAATAAAAATTATTTGAAAAAAATATCACATCAAAGTAATAAGCTATACGTTGAGTGAGCCAGCTTTTCACGCTAATTGTATTTTTTCCAACCTTGGCTTATCTATCCAGCCGTCGGTACTTACATACAATGCAACGCAAACCTCTTTCCCCTCGTAATTTTAGAAAATATATTACTCAGAGCATAAAAGCTTCCATCCCCACAATTTTACAATAAATTTTCACCCCGAAAAAGTTTTTTTGACGTCAAAGGTAAAAATTCATCCATATTTCACGTTTCATTAAACGAATAAATTTTACTAAAGCCAGTACTGACAATACCATGTTTTCCTCTACATCACAAGTATATATGCGTATTCGATTTTTAACTGAAGAAAAAAAAATATTTACGAAATGTTGATAACCGAATGGATCGTCGCGAAAGGGCGTCAGAAAGAAGTCTTGAAGGTAAATTTTTTACGATCGACCAAACAGAATAGCCGAGAGCTAGGCAAGAAGTACTGACGAGTGCTTGTCGACTAAAAAGGGGCGAAGGGAAGGACGGCAAAAAGAAAACGTGGACAAAGGGAACTGTTGCTACATACAAACCATCAAAACAGTGCATCCTACGTGCACTGCAAAGGAGTCGTACTGCACGGCTAGGCTATATGCGTTTTATTTATTTATACGTGCTGCATCTCACTAAAATTGAAAGAGTATAGTGAAACACAGCGAACGATAGCAAAAAAGTGAAGGAAAAAAATGTGAGGGACGCTTTTTCGTTTCGTTGTTGAAATAAAGGTGTACAAAGGAAAGGATGTGTATTGGTGTATGCGTGCAAGTGCAGAAAATAAGTCGTTTTCTATTACTGTTTCGCTAAAAGCGAGCTTTGACGCTTAAAGTACGATCGCTTTGTAGTGCGCTTCTAAGTACACCTTTTTTCGCTTTTTCGAACGTTGGTGTGGTGTGTACACCCGACAAAATGTAATTCTCTCAGCTGAAAATTTAAACATTTGATTCCAATTTGTTGGTTCCATAACACAACCTCTCTCGTTCGTGGATTTCATACTTCCTGCTAAAAGAATTCTGTTGGAGGGATTTCAGTGATATGTGTATTTTGGGTTAGTAAAATACTTGTAATGATCAAAAGGCTGACGTGTCAAGATGTCACAATAAAACTGTAA
The DNA here is from genome assembly GCF_000648655.2 of Copidosoma floridanum. The sequence goes on along the minus strand of NW_019379577.1, from coordinate 2,432,479 downwards.
AATTTATATAAAACTTTCTTTTATTTCATTTGAATTAAAGAAACGTACCACACATAAATATTTTCGCAACATTTTTCAATGACTACGTATAAAAAGTCATAACCAAATTTTTGTCACCAATTTTCGTGGCGTCAATATTAAAATCTACTGCTGCTGCAAATGTCTCGAGTACCTGCGTTAACATCTTTCATTTTTCTCTATTTTTAATGCAAATACGAATAAATCAATTTTTTTCCAGTATTACCAGAAAAATTCCGTTATTTGTTGTTTACATAGATGAGGGTATGTGTCTTTTAGACGAACAGTTACAAAAAATTGTAAATTAATCACAATATAAAACGATTTAGTTAACGACCTAAAACATAATGATTTTATTTAAAAATTATTTTTTCTAAAGAACTAATTGACAAAAGATCATTTAATCGTTTCTGATAAATTTCATTTAGGATTGAATTAAAAGTCGTTTTTCTGAATTGTTGACGGAATTTTAACTCATATTACAAAACTTTTTTTCAACAAAAATCACATATCCTATAAGATTCTGATAAAATATATTTTACGTTTTAAAAGTATGTGTTTGTAATGGGAAAAATATAAATCAATAAGCTGATTTTTAATTTCGAGCCAACATTATAATTTGAAAGGGCTGAAATAAAGAACAAATTTCGATTATTCGTACAGTATTTTTTATAAAAATAGTTTGATTTATAACGTATGTTTTGAAAGTTGTCATTGCTGTACCTTATGACAGTCCATGGTAAAAGATAACATTTTAAACTCCAATATTTTAAAAACTAGTACCGATACGTTAAGTGTAAAAAATTATCGATACCCTAAAAAAATATTTAATGTGTGACATATTTAAAAATCAAGAAAACTTTGATTTGTTAGCACCGACGGATTTTCTACCTCAAAACAATCGTCAGAACACCTAACGTTTTACGTTTCCTCCCATTTGTTTATCATAAGACTGACTCATGCAGGAAAGTAATCAATGGCCGATAAAAAAAAAAAAACCTGTTGATTAAAAAAATTTTTAGTGAAGTTAAATTAAAGTCATACGAACAACATGTTCGAGGATATTTATTTTATAGCTTCACGTTTGAAGCAATGTGTCATTCTAACCTATTATTTTAAAAACTTTTCCTTGGTCTTACGTTATGTGTACTGAAAAACGTTAAGTCTGCTAAAATTGTAAAAACGACGCCATTGAAACTCTGTTTTAATTGTCTTTATGCGTTCATATATAATATTATAACGAATGGCGATACTCAAATTATCCAAACACGATTTTTCATATTCATTACCACCGTCACCGTACTACTTAATCGAAAAAAAAAAAACAAAAAAAACTTCAAACAGCCAAATTTCCTCTTTGTCAATCTGATTAGGTATAGCCATGCAGTTGCACATCACTATGGGGATGAGTCGGCAAGCTCGACTCAGAGGGCGCTATAGAGAGATATAAGCCTCTTAGTGAGCTTCGTAAGAGTGAGGAGACAATCTTGAGACCACTCGTGATTGGTCGGACTCCATTTGAGGCTCATAGGAAGTTTTATAATATACTTGTATGTATGCATGCATACGTATATGGTGATGTATATACTAAATACTGTTTTCAAACTCTCACCTTTTCCCATGAGCCTCAAATGGCGGACACTATCTCCTCACTCCCTGGTAGCTCTCTAGGGCCTCTAGTTTACAATGAAAAATATATCTGTAAATCCCTAACATGGCGTAGCATATGTACAGACATACTTTCTGATCTAAAATGCTCTAATCCCGTCGACTGGAGGCTCTACAGTGGGTATATTATTTGTCATAGTCATTTCTTTGTACATAGATGTAGTGATTTCAAGTAGTAAAATGTGCCTATAATAGCGCCCTCTGAGCCGAGCTTGCCACAACTCGTAAGCCCCATATATACGTGTATATACGTAAACATGGAACAGAAAAAAAAAAAAGAGATAAACTAAACTGAGAAAGATAGTATTGTCGTCACGTATACCCACACGAGTTTGAGCGACATTTTCGAATCGACCGACCAACCGGAATGACAATACATGTCCCCGAAATCGCTTCACAGCAGCGTGCAATTGACGCGAGAAAATCCGACGTGTTCCTTTTCACCTCTCTCTCTCTCTCTCTTTTCGATATTCACAACGACCATATTCATCTCTCGAGTCTCTGTCAGTCGCAAAATTCGCGTTGGTGAACAACATCACGACACACAGCGAAGGCTGAATCATAATATTATTGTCCCCTAAAATATACCTAGACATAACGAAAAACAAAACAGGATGTGTACCCAGGATGATTGACAATGAAAAAAAAAAAAAGTGTTAAAAAATTAATTTTTTCCCGTCGCGTTTGCCCTTCAAGAGTTCCTCCCTAAAATCAACAGCAGCCTCCCTCACGTTCAAGACCACCTCCCTGACGGCCACAGCGGCCTCCCTCCGCTCGATCCTCAACAACCTCGAGCGCATCAACCGACGCTGTCGATCCCGCTTGCTCCTCTCGGCCCTCCACTCCTGCCGGACCGTCCTCTCACCTCCCGACGACGCTTCGACCAGCCCCGGACTTGGTGACGGCACACCCTCGGCCTCGACCTCCTCCGACTTGACCCTACCCTCGAGCTTGACCTCCCCCGGCGCAATGGCCAGCCGCTCCACCTTCACGCGGACGTCGCGCACCTGCCCGCACTTTGGATTCTGCTGCCGGTGAACCACAGCCACGTGCATTGCTACGTACTTGGCCGAGCCCGTCTTCCTGGCAAAGAAAAAAACACACGACAAATAAACAAATCACTCACGCGTGTGCACGTGTATACAAATATGGATATTTTACAGGTAATTGCGCAGGTAAGCCTTGACGAGGTCCGATTGGTCGCGGGTGACGCTCGGCACGTGATTTTTCACCGCTGGCTCGGCCCGAGCGTAGTGCACGCTGCGACACAGGGCCCTGTAAGCCCGCGCGACCGCCTCGTCGGCGACACCCTCCTCCCCCAGCAGATCCGACGACAGTAGCTGGGCCCCCGGCTCGTCCAGCCGCGTGTATTTCGCCGGATCACCGATCGAGTTCTGGATCCTGTACACAGTATACATATATGCACACAAATGATATGTATGTACTCGCACGGGTATAGGGTGTATACGTACCTCAAGTTGTACACGGCCGCGGCAACGTAGGGGTTGGCGAAGAGAGCCGACTCCCGTACGAAGGCGTCGACGCCGCCCTGGTGGCGCAGGAAGACCCGTAGCGAGTCGCAGTGCTGCGAGGACAGTTTGCCACGGACCGCGCAACTCTCCCGGAGCACGCAACGCACGACCTCGTCCTCCTCGAGTTGTTCGTCGTTGCGAATCTTGTGCTTGGCCAGGCTTTCCCTCAGCTTGAACACTTTGCTCGCGTTTTTTTCAAAGTACTCGCTGTCGAAGCTACGGGCCATTTCGCCGCTCGTTTATACTTGGATAACAATGACACGCGCGTTGTATCGGTTATTGAGCGGCCGTTGCGACTGTTGGTGAAATGCGTACACTGGAGTTTATCATATAGGAGCTGTTAATAATGACGTGACACCGTGGCGTTATGGATTGCTTCGTATAACGATCATTGGGTTCGGCGTTGCGACTCGGGAGGCTCCGGGCTCTATCGCGCTGTAGAAATGTGTACGCACATTATTTTTAGCTACGACTCACTTTTACACATGGATATATGTGTATACATTTAGAGTGCCCCGATGTGAGGCGGGCCTTTACATGCGATAACTGCGATCAAAGCAAGAGATAACAAAGTAACGAACGGAAAGGCATGTCCAGCGGGGACAATTAGAATAATAATTATGTACTTATTGATGCAATGCTTTTTAAAACAAACGGTCGTCGGCCCGAAAAAAAATCTAAGGTATATCATTTCGTCCTGCTTGTTTTCCCCGTTGGTACTCCTCCCATTGTTTTCTTGTTCTTTGCGCGTTTGCGTGTATAAAGGCCCGCGATCGTGACTGTAATGACGCGACTTGTCATTGTGAACATTGTTCGCGCGGAAGTGGTGTCTCGTGACCAATTGGAGTCCCAAAAATGATATGAATGACTGACCTGGGACAAGAACTTGGACGCGAGAGAACAAATAAAATTATGATGGCGCGTCAGTGCGTAAAGTTCCGTGAGTTTGTGTGTATACAACTTGTGATGGAAAATCCGCTGAGACCAAAAGTTGATTTTCAAAGGGTCACGTATCATATTGTATACGTAGATTCCGTTAAAAGTAGTGGAAATTGCCAAAGCTTCGTCAGTGAAAGTAGGTTTTAATGTTTGTTTCGTCAATGTCTCGTGAATTGGCTGAAAATAACAATACCGGCGTGTAGAGCGAGAAATTTCCAATTAATTTCGTATTTTACTGTTGCCCGGTCCCACTCGAAATTTCGAGGTAAACGATATCCAATGTATTAAGTACCGTCCGATGCCATTAGGGCAAGCGAGACGGACAGCGCGTTAACTAGCAGCTATATATATATACGCCTATACATATATATACATATAGTACCAACAGGCGGTGACGGCACACGCAGTTTGATTGTACTACTATATGCTTCCGGGTAGGGCTGCCGCAAGACTCAAGAAAACATCGATCTTGTCTCGAGTCGTTTTGAAAAATCAAGGCAATATTAAATTTTGTCGAAACATCTTGGGTACATCTTGTACTTGAATCACATGCATCAAAAATTAATTTTTTGATCCAACGGCTTGGATGAAATTTTTTTTTTAATTTAACAAGACTTGTATGCTGTAGTATTTTTACTGAAACGGCTTATCGACAAAAAATTTGTACATGTTTTGTCATTTACAAGCTACGAATTTCTTCGAGGGTATCACAGAAATTTACGCACCATAATGACGCGCTATCTATCGCTAACGAGATATTTCGAGACTTATCGTGATATCAATTATTTTTAATTCAATTTTCATTTTCATTTCTCTTGTTTAATCGGTAGTAATAACGTACTGTTAATAACAACTTTGAATAACTTGATGGTGCGAATCAAGTTTACTGTATGAAAGACAAAAAATTTATAGGTTTAAAAAAAATAATCTCATAAAAATGTGAAACAAAAATCCTAAAATGCAAAAATTTTATCGTATCGCGACATTTTTGTGCGAGTATAACTCATAAAAACAGTCCACTTCGTTTCAACTGTAAAATTTGTTTATTACTACCTATAAAACAGTGCTGAACAACATTTTATTCGTAAAAAAAAAGAATAAATAAAGAAATCAAACGGTACACTGTCAAAATCCATTTCGTTTGATGAGCAACGTTTCAACTCTCTATTTAAAGTCCTTTTCAAACAATATTATAATAACTCAGCAATTATTCAAAAATGAATTTTGTTAAGAGTAAAATCATACGATCTATTTCGTATATGTCAGCTCTTATAATGAAAATGAAAATTAAAAAAAAACATTTTTATATACATGTACATTACACAGTAAATACAAAATATTAAGATACATAAAAAAAAAAAAATTAATTTAAATGAAAAAACAATTTGGAAAAAAAATAAAAGTATTCAAAAAATTATAAAAATATTTAATTTGAAATACTTTACAATAATGGTTAATATATACAAGTTATTAAACTTATTTGTCACAAAAAAAATTTTTTGTCTAATATTGCACTGTAAGTAGTGGTGAGTAAGAAATTTTTTGGCAAAAAGAATGCAATATCTTTCAAAAATTTTCTTTCATATTGTTTGAAAAACTTATAACCAAAAAATCATTTCCAATTCTGCTTTCTCATAAAAATAATGCAAAGTATAAATAATTTGCGTGAGTAAACTTGTTTCGCCATTGCTTCTATAAAACAATTTGTTTTATTTTATTTGACTACAACTACACCAGTAAAACTTTTAAACATTAAAACTATTTTTAAATTAATATTTAAAAAATCCAAGGTGTAAGTTGAATAGTGACTGTTAACAGTTATTAATAATATCAACCAGTGTTCAGGTAAATTATATATCTTACACACGCAAAAAAAAAGCTCCGAATAGGTAATGAAAGAGGGTGCACTTAATTAAACGTAAGCTCCACAAGGACACGGATGATAAAAAATTTACAGGCTAAATCCGTCTGAGCTCCCCTCTAGTCCGAGACTTTTTTTTCATTTCCTCCAACGAAACTCCTTTTTTACTCCTCATTTCCCTTTTGTTTCCAGCGCAAAGCTAAGTTTACAAGAGCTGCTAATAAAAAAATGTTACACACCAGCGTACCGCGTAAAAAAAAGTCCAATATTTTGTCAGAAGAGGAGGAAGACGACCCTTCACAAAGACAAGTTGCCTGTTTACAAAACCTTTGGGAGCAGACTCTTGAATGCTTTTCTTTGTAAGTGCAGAAAGGTTGATAATAACAGTACTTTGAACAATAAATGAAAATAAACTTTTCATTAATATTAAACGGTGTTTCAAGCGCTTTTACTGAAACATTAATTTTACCGTAGTCACCGCTGCACAAGTGTATGTAAACTATTGCAACAAAAATTTGAATAACACAAAACTTTGGTTTGCCAATAAATTTGGCTGAAAAAGTTTTTTTCCAACAAAACACGGTAATTTTAGGCAGTCGTAAAAGTTGTTGGGTTAAATGAAAATCCTCGAGGTAGGAAAATAGGTTTTTGGCGCACTTCACTTTATCTGGTGTATATAATACATAACGTACCAATCGTGAATCTTTTTGTACAAATCCGACTTAATGCCTCATAATAATTCTAGCTTTCACGGGGCGCTCAAGACTTAACACAAATGCGATATTCGGACGATTTAATGCCTCCGACATGCGAACAAAAGTTATAACCCCCCTCTGCTCCACTTTTGTTTTGGCTGAGCCGTCTCGGGGTGGTCGTTATTAAAATACGATCGTATTTCTGGGGCAGGTACAGGCGAGTGTGAACGGGATGTTGGGGTCACTGATATTAACATATACATAAGGTATATTCCATGTCAAGTCAGACGGTCGAAAAAAATATTTTTTTTTTTGTAAGCCTTACAAAAACTTATGTCCAAATTGCCAGGAAACCCGAACAAAGCAAAGCACTTATTCTCGTGGCAAGTGGTGTAATTACTTTTTTGAACACTTTAAATGTAATTTTTTTTAAGACCATATTGTATTATTTGTATTCGAAATTTTTTTTATTGTTACATACAGTACTTGTCAAATTTGTTTTCCAGCAAAAACAAATATTGACTATTTAATTTTTTGGGAGGAAAAAATTTAAAACGTAAAAGTGGAGAAGTACTTGGAAAAACTTTTCAAAAATTTTATTTAGAAACTTTAACTTCATTGTCTAAATTAGGTAGCACTATTTAACNCGGACACGAAATCAAAGGATGTACAGATGAATCTCGAGGTGCGAATGAAGTGGTATCGGTCTGTATACGTGAACATACGCGTTGTTGGCTTACTATTTTTGACAACGTTCCCTCAAGATGAATGTGTACGGAGATACTTGAAAGCAAAGTTGAACAAAGATTCATCCTAAAGACAAAGTCACCAATGACTAAACAAATGTGGAGACGGAACAGTAATACTTAACAAGTATTTGTACCACATTAATACATTTCGTTCACATTAATCTTTAGGAAAAACTCGAATCGTTTTGCTGTTGTACCTACATATTTATTTAATAACCGCTTAGACGTTGAATAAGTAATCACTCAGCATAAATGGCACCAGGGGGTTAAACCCCAACATGTTCGTGTGTTGGTCCATCAGTGAGAGCTTATATCAAAGACATTCTGTGTTGGAAAAGGGTGGATCTCTTTTCAATGCAGCAAGAATGGAGAAGGTACCTTTTCTTCCAAGAACTATACCCCTTAGGTACTTTCCGTACCATCCTTCTCCACAAATCCTCTACCAACTCTGTTGCAACTTGCATGGCAGCAGGCTCAATCCAATCTACCTACATATAACGTTTTGGGTGTATAATAACAATACTGTACGTCGATAACGATGGTGTTAGTGTCACATATAAATTTTGGCCCAACGAATATAATTTCTCAGAATTTCTTGTTAATGTCTTACAGGCTTCTAATGTCCATATCAAAGATGTATTTATGATGGACAGTAGGAGTCTAAAAAGCATCTACAAAAAATCTTACAAATGGTAATAATGTTGAGGTAGTTCAACTCAACTCCTAGGCGCCCTCTACATGATAAGTACTACAGTATACTCAAAAATTTTAAAATGATAGTTATTTGAAGATTTTAATGTAACTCTTTTTTAAGCTTATCGACGACAATTTTTACAAAACACTCATTGAAATCATTTTAAAAATCAGTACTCTAGTTACTTACTGAATATGTCTTAAAATTTTATTTTTAATAAATATTAAACGTTTAGAGTAACCGATTTCATATACATATATTTTTCACTAGCCAGAATATTCAATATAAATGCGAATAAAATACCAACCAGCTAACCCAATTAACAATTAAAAAATACTATAATTTCAAGGATAATTTCTCGCGTAATCCGAAAAATCTACTCGTACACTTGGGTTGAAAAAAAATCCACTTATGTACCTGCACGAAAATTCGCACATCGTGATTGAACAAGTATCGAAAGTGGACAAAAAAATTGGTAAAATTTTGATGACGTGGTATAATTTTCCCATCGTCCTCGATAATATCGATGAACAAACAATGCAGGCACGCCTCACCGCCTGCATTCCTGATCGGCAATTAAAACAGCCGGGGACGCCTCTTTGGCCGATAGGTACGAACGTCGATCGCGCCATGCTCAATTTCCGTTCGTGTATAAAAAAAAAAAAAAAAAAAAAAAAAAAAAAAAAAAAAATTCAAGGGAAGAAAAAAAGGAGCGCATGAACCAAGCTAGGGGAGAAGGGGAGGTCAGCGGCTGGAGTGTTTCCGAGCCTCGGGAATTTCCCCAATAAAATTTCTCCGACTCGATGAAAATTCCATCTCGAAATTAAATGCCGGTCTTCCCCTCTCTTGCAGCCGTCATCAGCCAAACGAGCGACAATGTAATGAGTTCGACCCCACGCGGCCGAAGGGCAATACGCTGCCTTTTGACGACAACGCGCTTTTATAAGTATATAGATCTCGCAAGCGAGCTTTCTCTCGAGCTCACTTGTCTGTGGGTATGCGTGTACGGATGTATAATACTCAAAGTTTGGAGCTCGAGTGATTGTTGTAGTTTACGGGGGAGAGAAAAATGCTTTCATCGCGATGGAAATGCGGTGTACGCGGGGTGTTGGAGAGTTTGCGGGTTATTCGTTAATCGTGGTGTTTCGATCATTTTTTGGAAAATTTTATTAACTTTTTTTTGAGGGCATGAGCGAAAATTGCAGCAGTGCTGATATTTCACGTGATGATACATTATCGCTTATTTTTTTATTTATTTAGTAATTTTTTTTTGTGTTTAACTTAGGCACAGAAAAAAAACAGCTTTGGTTTTTTAACATCTCAGCACTTTTTTTGCGGAAGAGGGTGGTCAGACAAAAATCGTAGCTATATACCTTGCGAATAGTAATTGACTTGTGAATTTTCAATTTTTTTCAATATAAAAATGAATGACAATTTGGTTGGTTGACCAGGAGTATTTAAATAGTCCACCAACGTGTCTTTCATTTTTATACTGAATTTTGGACAACTGAGCAAGTTTGAGATGATTGGAGATATTATGATTCTTTGTGTTTTCCAATTTTTGTACTTCTACAACTATTGCGTAAACACATTTTTGCATCCATATTTAAAACGATACAGATCAATTTTTATTTTTCTTAAATTATAGGGGCACATGAGATGATTTTTTTTTAATTTATTAAAATAGTAACTATTGTTTGTTTTTAAAGTTATTTATATTAATTTTAGTTGAAAGTAAAAAACATTGAATATTATGATTATGGTAAACATGTATTAGAGATTTACAATTTTTCACGAGCCTTGTAAATGTCAACT
>NW_019379577.1:2385599-2420656 GCF_000648655.2 Copidosoma floridanum | reverse complement strand
TGTTTTTTTTTTTTTTTTTTTTCAACGTTAGGGAAAAGTTGTTGCGGTTTTTAAGTGCCACGTCGCAAGCACTTATTTTCAGTTATATGTTGGCGTGCAGTGAACAATCCGTTGAGGGTTTACCTAAAAGCGAGTGTATATGTTGCAGTTCGCGTGCTGCAGGATGGAAGTGGAAAAATGAGCGTTACTCCGATGTAAGGAGTGTTTTTATGAAGTTTGATGTTTAAGGGCGATTTTTGGTGGTTAAAACTTTTTATTGGTCACTGTGGAAAAAAAGTCTCCTTGTTCCATGAAAATTTTCCTTTTGCCTTTTAATTGTGGAACTGCAATTTTTTCCCTATACAATATAGACAAAAACTAGAATAGAAAAAATCGTATTTGAGTTGAATTATAAACTTTTTTCAGATGACGCTCGTGGAAAATTTTAATTTTCACATTTTGTTGGGAATAAAAAATTGTTTGTTCTTCGAATATCAGCGACAACAATACAAAAAGATTTTTCTTTGATCTCACTCGGTTTTATATTTATACATTTTATTTTTTACTACATTTTTGTGTAAACATATAGAATTACATTATTTACTTGTTATTTTTAAAGTTGAATAACTGTGCTTGTAACACATCACTTCATTAAATTTAAAATAAAAAAACAACCATAATTCATCGTGACAGGTACGAACGTCGATCGCGCCATGCTCAATTTCCGTTCGTGTATAAAAAAAAAAAAAAAAAAAAAAAAAAAAAAAAATTCAAGGGAAGAAAAAAAGGAGCGCATGAACCAAGCTAGGGGAGAAGGGGAGGTCAGCGGCTGGAGTGTTTCCGAGCCTCGGGAATTTCCCCAATAAAATTTCTCCGACTCGATGAAAATTCCATCTCGAAATTAAATGCCGGTCTTCCCCTCTCTTGCAGCCGTCATCAGCCAAACGAGCGACAATGTAATGAGTTCGACCCCACGCGGCCGAAGGGCAATACGCTGCCTTTTGACGACAACGCGCTTTTATAAGTATATAGATCTCGCAAGCGAGCTTTCTCTCGAGCTCACTTGTCTGTGGGTATGCGTGTACGGATGTATAATACTCAAAGTTTGGAGCTCGAGTGATTGTTGTAGTTTACGGGGGAGAGAAAAATGCTTTCATCGCGATGGAAATGCGGTGTACGCGGGGTGTTGGAGAGTTTGCGGGTTATTCGTTAATCGTGGTGTTTCGATCATTTTTTGGAAAATTTTATTAACTTTTTTTTGAGGGCATGAGCGAAAATTGCAGCAGTGCTGATATTTCACGTGATGATACATTATCGCTTATTTTTTTATTTATTTAGTAATTTTTTTTTGTGTTTAACTTAGGCACAGAAAAAAAACAGCTTTGGTTTTTTAACATCTCAGCACTTTTTTTGCGGAAGAGGGTGGTCAGACAAAAATCGTAGCTATATACCTTGCGAATAGTAATTGACTTGTGAATTTTCAATTTTTTTCAATATAAAAATGAATGACAATTTGGTTGGTTGACCAGGAGTATTTAAATAGTCCACCAACGTGTCTTTCATTTTTATACTGAATTTTGGACAACTGAGCAAGTTTGAGATGATTGGAGATATTATGATTCTTTGTGTTTTCCAATTTTTGTACTTCTACAACTATTGCGTAAACACATTTTTGCATCCATATTTAAAACGATACAGATCAATTTTTATTTTTCTTAAATTATAGGGGCACATGAGATGATTTTTTTTTAATTTATTAAAATAGTAACTATTGTTTGTTTTTAAAGTTATTTATATTAATTTTAGTTGAAAGTAAAAAACATTGAATATTATGATTATGGTAAACATGTATTAGAGATTTACAATTTTTCACGAGCCTTGTAAATGTCAACTTTGAATGTTACAAACAAAAACTACAGTTTGAGGCTCGTAAAATATTTCTTCTCGGCAAATCTTAATGAATTTTGAGGCGTTGAGATTATCTATGCAAAGAAAGCTTTCTATCAAATTTGAAAATAACCTGATTTAATTACTTTCATGAGTCTAGTTAATTAAATAACAACTTAGCCTAGTTTGATCGTTTTAAAACTTTTCAAGATGATAATTACAAATTTTTACGTACAATGGAACATACACCACGTAACCAAATGGTACCATTCTTACATCATATTCAAAATGTGTTTTACAATTAAAATATTAATTTTATATAATAAAAAAAAAAAACTTTCTCTAACGAACACGTACTATCTACCATCGACACTCTTATTCGATGCATCGAAAAACACAAGGGGACTTTACACTTCTTTGAATCCACAAAAGCTCGAGCCAAATTCAGGTCAGCATGTCTCGAATACACATTCCACAACCTCCTCCCCCTCCAATTGACTCTCTCTCTCTCTCTCTCTTATACATACACGTATTTTTTTGTCAAGTCTTTTAATTAGAGATCTCTTTGTGTATTCAGCGCGTTGCTTTAAACTCGCCACCGCTCGCACTTGCATTCTCTTTTTTGCAAGTATGTCACAGGTACATGCACACATGTGGGTCATTTCACAAAAATTATGTTACTCCATGCCTTGCGGCTATTCAAAACAAAAGGCATTGGATTGCTTTACCCATAGATCGTTTTTTTTTTATTATTGTAAATTATTTTTTTAACACCACAAGATAAATGTGGCCTCTAAAAAAAGAGAGAGAGAGATAATAATGCGATTCTTTCATTAAAACTGTGCTCCTCATCGAAATCGGAAGGTTTGATACAAATTTAGTAAAAAATGGGAACAATGGCCAAACAATGAAAACAAAAAAAAAGCCCCGAAACAAAAGGCACAATGGATCCACAAAAGAAAGCTTGCGGTATCCGACGACGCGACGCACAGCAATCTCGGCGTACACGGCAGCTAAATCAAAGCACGATGCGCAAAGTACAAACACGCAAGGGACACGCATAAATCCGTAGCAAGAGAAAGAGGAGGGACACGAAATCAAAGGATGTACAGATGAATCTCGAGGTGCGAATGAAGTGGTATCGGTCTGTATACGTGAACATACGCGTTGTTGGCTTACTATTTTTGACAACGTTCCCTCAAGATGAATGTGTACGGAGATACTTGAAAGCAAAGTTGAACAAAGATTCATCCTAAAGACAAAGTCACCAATGACTAAACAAATGTGGAGACGGAACAGTAATACTTAACAAGTATTTGTACCACATTAATACATTTCGTTCACATTAATCTTTAGGAAAAACTCGAATCGTTTTGCTGTTGTACCTACATATTTATTTAATAACCGCTTAGACGTTGAATAAGTAATCACTCAGCATAAATGGCACCAGGGGGTTAAACCCCAACATGTTCGTGTGTTGGTCCATCAGTGAGAGCTTATATCAAAGACATTCTGTGTTGGAAAAGGGTGGATCTCTTTTCAATGCAGCAAGAATGGAGAAGGTACCTTTTCTTCCAAGAACTATACCCCTTAGGTACTTTCCGTACCATCCTTCTCCACAAATCCTCTACCAACTCTGTTGCAACTTGCATGGCAGCAGGCTCAATCCAATCTACCTACATATAACGTTTTGGGTGTATAATAACAATACTGTACGTCGATAACGATGGTGTTAGTGTCACATATAAATTTTGGCCCAACGAATATAATTTCTCAGAATTTCTTGTTAATGTCTTACAGGCTTCTAATGTCCATATCAAAGATGTATTTATGATGGACAGTAGGAGTCTAAAAAGCATCTACAAAAAATCTTACAAATGGTAATAATGTTGAGGTAGTTCAACTCAACTCCTAGGCGCCCTCTACATGATAAGTACTACAGTATACATCCCTTACACGTAGCATCCTCTTTTGTATCTTGCGTAACTAGATCTAGTGAAATTACCTTATCTACTAGGAGTGCACTTACTGATTTTTGTAAACAATGAGTTGTTGTTGAAAAAAATTTCATATTTTATAATCAAATTTATTAGAAATTGACGCCAAAACAGAAAACATATACCCGTGTTCGTTTCAGTGTTTTTTGGACTTTCAATGTCCGTAGTAGGATTGAAAGGGATTTGGATTAAGTGTCAAAATATGTCACGTTCAAGTTTTATGAAGAAACTTGGAGCTAATAAACATACCCAATTCATAACGTTACCAGTCACAAGCGCGAACCATGAATTTAGATTGGAATTCCCAATGAACGTTGCACACGAAAATGTTTTACTCCAACGCGCGAGTTTCAAAGTTCGAATTCGAGTTTTGCGTGTCCAAAGACATACGATCTGTAATAATTCAGAAAGCACCGTAACCATTTTCGCACGCCATCCGAGCTGAATGTACGACTAACGTGATTCAATTTTCTTTGTTTCAGGTGAGATATTGCGAAAACAAACTTCCAAAAACAAGCATCCATCGTAAGTTAGACCGATCCATCTACCATTATGTTACACAACAATAACCGACACATTTGTCCTTTAAATCGTTAACGAACGCACCTACGCATAATATGCGGTGTTAAAAATACATGTGACACGTAGTTTCAAAAAGAAATCACGAAAACTGTGCGAGTGTTCGCAGGCGCAATCAACGGCCTGTAAGTAATACGTAACGAACGAAATTGAATTCCTCCGAATGCGCTGAAAAATCGCATTCGCTGCAACACGAAGAGCTAGAGGGAACGAGGAAGGCGTTGCAAAACAATAGTCACGCCAGAGCAGGTAACGGGAGTAATGAGAAAGTGTGCGCGGGGGGGAAAACAATAAAGGGCCCGGACGATTTATTAAAAAATATTTTCCCACTCGAGTGACAATTGGACGATTATATCAAAATAAAAAAAAATAAAAAAAAGAGGTCGAGAATAAAAGGGAGGGATTGAAAATCCTATGCACATATCGAATTGACAGTGCGCTCTGAATTTTGTGAAAAATAGACGCATAGAGCGAGGGTAGGCAGCCGGTGTTGAAGAAAGGAATCGAGATGAGCGGGAGTATGGAAACGAAAGAAAGGAAAAAATAACAATAAAAAAAAAAATGATGGGAAAAAAAAACGAGCGAACGAAAGGACGTATTGACAGACACTCTGAGAGCCAATCTCAATGTATTTCAGGCCGAGCGAGAGAGCGTGGGTGACGTCAATCGCACGCGTCGCAGTTTCATCCCCAATTTTTTTTTTTTTTTTTTTTTTTCATTCTCCCATTTTTCCAAGACAAAATCATCGTCACTTGCGAGAATCAGCGCGAAAAAATGACGCTGACGTGGGTCACGGAAAATAAAAGACTATCGTTCTTTTGTTCCTTACTACTGTCACACTTTTGCTGTACCTACCACTACAAGCATTATGCAAACTTTGTAGGGCATGGCGATTCTACCTCTCTTCAATTTTTTTTTTCTTTTTTTCTTTTCTTTTGTTCAAGTACTCATTTAGTTTTTTTTTCCTTTTCTTTTTTTTTTTTTTTTTTACAAAAATTTGGTTCCAAAACTCAAACATGCGAAAAAAACGACCTTTCTCTTGGTGTAGCTCGTCGTCCAATCCCTGTTTTCACGACCACGTAATGCTTTTTTTAGCAAAATGACTAAGTGACTCGTCTTCTATTCGTCTGCCCAGGGGAAAAAAAAACTCTTTTCATACTTCCGAGCAAGACAGTTACTCATCAAATTATGTTTTTTTTTTTTCTAAATGTTTGCTCAGTAATAGCTATTATCCTTGGTGTAAAAATTATATTGAAAAAGAGAAAACAAGATTACCAATTAATAATAGTATATTTTATAATTTTTTTTTTTCTTAGTGAACACAAATAAATGATTACTACTAAACAAGGAGATCTGTATACACGTAGTATGATAAAATTTAATAACGATTTAATTTATGATAATAAAATTTAATGATAACAAAAGCGATTAAAAAGACACCAATGGTAAACAAAAAAAAATTTGAGAATATTTATCCACCAATATTGATAAAATTACTCTATACAACTTTAAAAATTCAATTTAAAATCCGATGAAAAATGTACTATTTTCCACGTACCGACTTAAATTTTTTTTTTTTTTTTTTTTTTTTTGCACATTGAAACGAAATTCAATATAGTTATCTTCTCTGCGTTTTAATATTTTGTTTAATACATCACAATTAGAGCGGAACGAGCTCTTGTTTTGTACTCACGTGACTGATGAAAACAAGAATCCGAAATATACAATCAGAGAGTGTGGATGTTGCAAATTGTTTTAAATGTCCTGGCAATGGCGTGAAATATTATGCTACAACTGTATTTGTCACAGGAAAATTGAGGTCGAAGAGCGAAGAAAGAAAAGAAGTGAGCGTGGACAAAAGTGAGTACAATGTAATAAATCCATGTAGACGCCAAGAGGCGTGTCTAACCATATTATATTTCTTAATCGTTATCCATTGCAGCTTCCTCCCCTTGGGGAACAATAGAACTCGGGAGGGGGACAACGGAGAACTCGGGTGGAAGAAAGAAGATTGAACTTAACTGGGGTCAAATTGACTCTAGTAGGGAGTCCCTGCTTTTAATATGGCGACTTCCTAATAGAGTCAGACTGACTCCTTTTGAGACGCTCACCGTTTGCCAGCTCATCGTCGTTGACGGCCTTCCTTCTTCTTTATTTGTGTGAAATTTTACTGCGAATAACAAGTCTTGTCACGCGACGATCTTGTCCAGTAGAATTTAAATAATTTTGCCTTTTGTTCCTACGATTCGTATAAAATGCTATTTAGTTGTACAAAATTAATTTGCGATTAATGTGAGTTGAAACAAAGAGAAAATATTTCATTCGTACATGCGAAAATTATATTTTTAGTTGCAAATATGCACAATACAATATTTTTGTACCATTCCGATGCAATATACATTATTTCTTGACAATATAGGTACAAAAAAAAAATTTTATGACAATGATGTCAACGTATGTGATTACATAGTTACCAAAACTAGGATTTTTACACTCCATGTTTGTAATCCGCTAGCTTTTCATTATCCATCCATAAGGGCTTTTGATATTTAAAAAGCTGGTTTTTCCTCAACAAGTATAGGTTAGAAAACATCACCAACACTGTGAACTTTTCTCGAAATTAACGAAAATTATTAACTTTTCTCTTTAAAATTCTGTTATTCAGAACAAACATTATATTTTATCTTCTGCACTCCTAACAAAAACTTTAACTTTCATTCTAAAGAAATCTAGACAATTTCAGCGAAACTGAGACCAAGACTCCAATCAATGTAATATGTCTTTACTGCAAATCCAAGTGTGTTGTTTCAACAATTTTATTGTTGTAATACTTTTTACTAGCTTTCATCCACGTATGGTTGTACATGCGCAAGTATAATAACAAATGTATGAAAGAGAGAGGTTATGTTTGACGGAGAAGTGTTACTTTTTATTTTATTTATTATTTTACTTTCAATAGTTGAACGCTCTTCTCTTAACAGCTTTAAGCTGACTTATGAAATTTCATCCTAATTTGTTGAAAAAACGATTCATGGAAAACGATTTACAACCACAAAACACCCCTCGATCAACATAACCTCTCCCACCCACGAACTGTTGGGAAAAACATTTCGAGATGATTTGAAAATCATCGACCAAACGTGTAACTCGCTTGGTTCCTGGAAACCAAACTGTACGTGAATATCGTCAATACGTTCCCAACATACCTCGACACCCTCGACGTAAGCTCCATGACACGGCAAGAATTAATTGAGAGCCAACTTTGCACTCAACCGTCCTTTTTGTAATAAACCCACGTAGTCCGGTACCCATTTCCACGGTGTATGGCCACGTAGCTCTTGCGTCGAAAACAATGGCACATAATTAGTCGTTTGCAATTAGACCTGGTGCTTTGTCAGGGTTTCAGGCTGCGCTCTTTAGCGGCCGGGACGCTGAATTTACATGAACTCTCTCTCTCTCTTTGTCGCTGGGGTGAAAAAACACTTGGTCTGAATGAAATCGCGCTAATTGAATCACATTAGGGTGCGATTGGGCAAAAAGTGCAATTAAAATTCTGTCGCGTTCGTGGAAGCGTTGATTGATGCCAAGGTGGGGGTTGGAGTTTTTTTTTTTTTTTTTTTTTTCAACGTTAGGGAAAAGTTGTTGCGGTTTTTAAGTGCCACGTCGCAAGCACTTATTTTCAGTTATATGTTGGCGTGCAGTGAACAATCCGTTGAGGGTTTACCTAAAAGCGAGTGTATATGTTGCAGTTCGCGTGCTGCAGGATGGAAGTGGAAAAATGAGCGTTACTCCGATGTAAGGAGTGTTTTTATGAAGTTTGATGTTTAAGGGCGATTTTTGGTGGTTAAAACTTTTTATTGGTCACTGTGGAAAAAAAGTCTCCTTGTTCCATGAAAATTTTCCTTTTGCCTTTTAATTGTGGAACTGCAATTTTTTCCCTATACAATATAGACAAAAACTAGAATAGAAAAAATCGTATTTGAGTTGAATTATAAACTTTTTTCAGATGACGCTCGTGGAAAATTTTAATTTTCACATTTTGTTGGGAATAAAAAATTGTTTGTTCTTCGAATATCAGCGACAACAATACAAAAAGATTTTTCTTTGATCTCACTCGGTTTTATATTTATACATTTTATTTTTTACTACATTTTTGTGTAAACATATAGAATTACATTATTTACTTGTTATTTTTAAAGTTGAATAACTGTGCTTGTAACACATCACTTCATTAAATTTAAAATAAAAAAACAACCATAATTCATCGTGACATGAGGATTTTTCATAAAGACTACAAACACAAAGTGAGAAAATAAAAATACAAAAACCCGACGTGAATGAAAAATCTCGCAGATGCTCATATGAGTAAAATAAAAAAAAATTATCGAGGGAAACGACCGAGTCGCGGGGAGTTTGCGCACCAACGGCGTCATTATAGTGACATGCGACGTGTAAAGCGCCAACACTAGTCTGAAAACCGCAATGCGGAGTTTTCGGGGCGATCTGTGCAACAAGATCCTATATATGACGATACGTTTACGTACACTATTTGCGCTCGACCGAAACCCATTTGCTCTTTTATCCCTCTATGGACTACTACCGAATTCGGAGGGTAAATAATTTTTTTTCGTACAATCAGCTCACGCGTTTTTACATTTCACGGCGTAACATATTCTGAAAAAAAAAAAAAAATAATTAATGAAAGATAGTTTGTCTTCCTCTACTTTCATTCTGACGTAAAAGCGTTGGCGCATAAATCTCAACGCTATCGGACGGGCTGTTTTTTTCCCAAATAATGGCTGCGTAATTTTTTACCTTCCTCCCTCGACAAAAACTATCTCACGGACAAAGCTCAAATTTGAATTTTTCCGTAAAAAAAAAAAATCTGTACTCTCGGTACCACATGTACAATCCCCTCTAAATACCCTACTTTACCTTTGTTTTTCAAAAAAACAGACATAAATGACAGTGAAAAAAAAAAAAAAAACAAAGGATTACTCTGTATCTGAAAACAAGCCGATCTCGCGCAAACAAAGCGACAATCAGGCTGAGTGCCATAGATTGCGTATGCACGCGATTCATATATACGGCATAACGGGAAGATTAGCACAAAAGTTGCGGTAGCAGGTGCGCGTCTGAGCCGGGGATAATAACGGTTATTTCCCCAAAGGGTACTTGCAGTGTTGTTGTTATTGTTGTTGTTTCACTGCTCCTATCGGTAACAATATGGTGTACCTTTGTCGCGAGCAGCAATTGAGCTTTTTAAAACTGGAAGAAAACCATAATGGATATTGCGGACTGTTATCGGCGATCGTCGATTGACAATTGAGATTGATCGCGAGGGTGGAGTTTCTAGTAGTTATTCCGGGGTATTTTTTTTTTTTTTTTTTTTTTGCGAATTTCGGAAATTACACGCTCATAGCAAACAACGCGAGAGTCCTCGGCACGGGTTCTTTGGAGTTTTGTCAGCTAATGTGTGGTTACCATTTAAAATAAAATGTAAGCTTAGATAAAACAAATATTATGAAACACTTTAGCTACCAGATGCATCTATAACGTTTTACTTTAACAAGATGCATAACGATCCTGGTTACGGCACAAAAGCGTATTTAATCAGTATCATGCATATTTTCATGCTTGAAGTTACGCATACGTTCGTTAGCGCATTTCACAAGTTTTTAGTGTAATAAAATACTGCTGTTACAAGGTTGTGGAAAAAATGTTTGTTTTGCATTAGTATTTTCTCTATTAAAGTAAAAAAATTTGTGTAAATAACGTGAGATTGAAAAAAAAAGAAAAAAAAATTTATTATCCATTTCAAAAGAATAACGAATTATTATCACAAACAAATTTTTTTTCTTTCATCCAGTGGAAGCTTATAGTTACCAACGGAGATCCAAGGACTCTTGGTACAGAAATCAACTTTGCCCATCAAACCGTCCACCATGCACACATGGCTCCGACTTCTGCGCAAAATTCTAGTGGTAAAAATAAAAACGCAACCTATCGAGAAACTTGATTTTTTGACGCTACCCTGTTTTTCGGGACCAGCCACACGTTTCCCGTTCCAAAATCGACGTAGGTATACTGCGCCCCAAATGTGCAAGCAGTCGCCACGAATTTCCATGTCCGCGATGTTGTACTTGTTGTTCTCGCCAGCCGCAGGGGTGACATCACTTGCACGGCTTCCTGCAGATGAGCGCGTTTTATCTCCCCCGCGATCGGCCCGATTCGTTCCCGCGGAAACAACTGCCCGTTCGCGGTGACGTTTCGCTGGGATTGCACGAGCATTGGGATTTTAATGAAAGCGAGCGCCAGAGTTACGATTTCAAGAGCAAGTTTTGAGCGGGATGTACCTCGTTACACCGATGGGGACGGATATCGGAAGAAGAAAAAAAATTTTATGAAATGAGTATTGGGCTTCGTTGGGTGAGTGTCACATTCCATCGGTGATTAAATAGCGTTTGCCATTACAATCTCTCCAGGCTGTTTTTTCATGACGAAAGGAGCTTTTTCAGCTCATAAAATTACTTGGATCGTCCTTTATCAAATTAATCTGGAACGAAGTAAAAATCATTAGCAAATATCCATTGATATTTAATGAAACGGGATGATACCTCTGAACAAAATCAGGGAAAGTATTAAATCATTGTGCAGAAATCAAAAAATATATTTGCTGCGTAAATAACTCCTTACAAAATAAAACCAATATGTACAATCACGGGGGAAAAAAAAAGAAAGAAAGAAAAAAATTGCCATCCGCGTTCTCATGTGGATTCCCTCGGCTCCACTCAATGAATTCATGACGTGGAGGGCGTATTTTTACAGTAGGATTTCCATTCCGCGATGAATAAATGAAAACGCAAACAGCCACCCACGTGGACATAATAGCCGACACTCACGAGAGCAGCAGGAAACGAAGGGGGGGGGTGGGGGAGATAAAATAAAAATAACCACTCGTCCACTCGAGCGCGTCAAACCTGAAGCGCGTAAACGGCCGCGTCGAACCGACAGCACGCGTCCAGCGACTCCATGTCACGAAGCCGTCGATGCGAGCCGTCCGACAGCTCTCGGGCTCAAAACCACCGCCGAGCTTGCGGAAGCTCGAGGGTCCGCGGCGAGCACTGGGGCTGTAGCCCGCGGGAGCGTCAAATGTGACGCCGGTCGAGTGAGTGGGGGGGGGGATCGGTGGTGACGTTAATTAACGCCCCGTTTGAGTTGACCCCCTTCGAACGAAGCTGCGGACCGGGTATCGCGGGGCGTCGCTAGGGCTCTTGAGCTATCGTGTAAGTTTTGTGGGGAGCTTCGTTGATTTCAGGGAATTTTTTTTTTTTATTCCACTTGCACGCATTTGTTTTTGTTTTCGAGCTATGTAGCTTCGATTTGTCCAAGAGTGCGTTATTTTTTCATACCTGGGATCTTTTGTTTTTGTATTTTTTTTGTCGGTTTGTGTCTGTATTGAGCGCTTGGGTTCATGAGTTGGGATAGTTTGTACAGCTGCTTTTCTCTAATAATTATTACTAGTGGTCTCTATCTCGTGAAGATTCGTTTCAACGGATATAGACGCATTGGACAAACAACGGGATGATTTATTTGAATCTTCACTTTTTATCCATCAACAATAATAACGTGGTAGCCATTTTGATTGTTACACGCTGGGCCTATCTCAGGCGTTGGGGTTGATGTACTACACTTGATTCTCAAAGCAAAATAATCATCATCATGAGACTCTTATATTTTGAAAGGATTTCAGATGGATAAGTAAAAAGGCTCGAAACAAGAAAAAGTTCGCACAACAATTCATCGAAAATAACGAAAGTAAAACAGAAAAATCTGAACAATCAAGTATATTGGACCGCGGATAAACAGATGGATAGTTTGCTAAGCGTGTTGGAGATCATAAAAAAGCTTTTATCGATTAAGAAAAATCATCCAAACTGTGAATTTGATTGACAAAAATGTATTGGAGTTATATGAAACAGCAGAACAGTGGCATCGACCAACACATTTTGAGGTCTTACACCAAAATTTCTTCGAAATCTGTTGGGCAGAAGTGAAATTTATCCCAAAATCCTCGTGCGGTTGGCAAACTATACTTGCGTCAAGCATGAAACTTGCCCCAAAACCGAGATGAATAGTCCTACGTAATCGCCACATTTCACTGACTCCCCGCAATCCTTGCTCCAGATTTTCCACTCGACCAGCTCCCTCTCTCGCCCACCCCAAAAATGACCCCAACCCCCAAAACTCGCATGGGTAACAATCGTCGCACTGCATCCCTAACGACCCCCACTTAAAGTCCCACTTCCTGCCCGTCCCTCGCTACTTTTCCAACTCTATTGAATGCTCGAGGGGCGCGTTTGGTGCATCTCGTTTCCCTTGTCTCCAGCTCTCGGCTCTACATGCGCGTGATAACACGCCCAACGAACAATTTTCCAACGCGACTACACATACGTATACACATGGACACGGGCGAATGGCGTATCCGAGTCCCTGGGCATAATCGAGCATGGCGACGAGCGCATAAATCCATCCACGAGTTTCCCACGCGTGCAATGGAGCCTTGGATACACAAACGATCCCGCTAAAGCTCTCCCAAATTCGGGATGGGGGTTGCTTTTGTACGTATCTTTGGGAGTGTGTGCGAATTGGCAGCTTTTTTCGAGCTTTCCTTCGAACGGGGGAGCTTCGCATACCTTAAGTACGAATTGGGTTAATTATTCGTCACTTGTTTGCTCACGGTGATACGTGGTAAATCGAGACCTCTTGGTGCTTTGTTCTTCCAATGTTACGACCAACCATGGAAATCGAAGGATACATGTGGAGGCGCATTCATCGATGGCCCCCTTTTTTTCAACAGATTATCAAAAAGTGATTTTTCTTGCAACATTGCTCTTCGCTGTAACGTATCTTTTAACCAAAACTCACAGAGCTTCGAAAAAAAAAAAAGAAAAAGTCTTCACAATCCTATTATCCGTTGGCGCGTCGCATCGTGTGAATTTGATGTTTACAAACTTTCCCAATCCGCGTATCGACAAAAAAAAGTGTCCCCTCCCCCCTAGGAAGCACCCAAGTGGAATTCTTACACGGAACAACTGCCGTGCGCGTCGAGAGTAACTCTCTATGTTCGACACACGCGGCGCGCAATACAAGCCGCTCCAAACTTCTCGCGAGACTAAGTAATACTGCAACGCGTATATATAGGAGGGTCGGGGAAGGATTATACGCGACGAGCCGTCCGTACACATCAGCTGCTCCTCTTCATCACTGTGCACGTGTACAACTCGCGCTGCCAGTTTCCAAGATATAGTTTTCGCTTCTTGTTGTTTATCCACACCACGGAGTCTTAGACAATCAGGGCGTGTTTGTTACCTCCTCGGGTTGAGGGGACTATGTATAGAACCTTCTTAGCTCGAGGTGTCGTCACGTGTGCGCTGATGATTAGTGCAAGGGACGAGTTTTTAAATGTGGTTCAAAGATAACGTCACGAAAATTCAATGAAGCTCACTGAAAAGTTTGAATTAGAGCACAATTTTTGAAAAAATTCGGGTCATAGTTGCGTGACTTTACAAAAGTACACGGGCTCTTAAGGAGGGAGCAAGAAATTTTGGATTCAAATCACTACATCCATCTGTATTGTGGTACAGTGAAAAATAATCGATTTCTTCGTCCCTCGTTTACTAAGATTTCCAATTACCTAATGATATTTTTTACATTTACCATTGGTGTTATAATTGACCGGATGATAAAGTGACTTATGGCTGGTTTATGTTTTTTTTTTTTTTCTACCGTTATCTTTATCCGTAAAATAAGCACTGAAATTACCAAACAACAGTAAAATGGACGATTCACAGGGTTTGCGGTTGGCTGCGTGCGTTCACGCGTAATTCGATAAATATCAAGTCCGTCCGACAATCATCGCAACTCGAATAAAATCAAGTATTCAAAAGCAACTCCGCGGTTCATTGAAATCGCAATGACAATTATTTACCCACCACATCGGTACTTTGTGCAATTTACGTAAGAGCAAAGTTTAAAATACTACCAAACAAATGTACCGTGCCGACGTGCGTGTACACAATTATAAATTTATACCAAAGGCTCCGTATATTATGCGTTTACGTGTGTAATGTATGTACATCGTAAATTAGTACACGTACGCGCACGTACGTGCCATCTGTGCACCAACTGTATAATGTCACGTTAGCTATAACTACTGTAGACTGATGATGTACGCCCGTGCAGTACAGAGAACAGCTGACAGTAAGGGTTGAAGTGACGTGAAAGCGTATAGTATGCGTCAAAATCTCCAAGTGCAAATGTCACATTGTAAAACACAGGTTTTGGCACATCTCCCGTTTGGTTCGCTCCACCGCATATAAGTACCCTTTTTTTTAGTACACTTGAAAATTATATGTTTTCCAAAGATGTAATGGTACCTAGTTTGATTGTGTAGGGAAAATTAGGATTCTATAAATTAAAAAATTTTAAGGCCTTACTCCCCCAAAGTGAAACACCAAGGCGGATTTTATGAGCTTAATCTTACGATATTTCATGTGGGCCATTATTTAAGCATAGAAAATCTCTGGTTTTCAATAAGTTTCGGAAAAAGTAACGATAAAAATCCATGTCATATCAGAAAAAAGTTGTTGGAGTTATGGAGGATTTTGATTTTTAGGTGGTACGTTGAAGTGAGTTCAAAAAAATTTTCCAGTTCTTTCAATTGACTGATATGAAAAATATTCGAGAAACCCACATCACCCTGAAACCATTCCATCCCAGGTTCCCCTCCAACATGACGCAGGATAAGATGAAGACAAAATATATTCTAAAACGTCTTTCAATGAAAGTGAAATTAAAATGCTCCTCCTAAGCCGAGTTACATCTAAAAGAGTAGCAGCACAGCTTTAGCAAAAATTAAGATATAGTGCCACAGGGAGAACAAAAAGGATCGTAGCAGAAAACTCGGATTTTCTGGTGTAGAAGTAAACATTTCACCCAACGATTTCGTCAATCCCGTATACGTTTTCGAAGATTCCAACCCTCGTACAAGTACGAGCCCCATCTTACACGAGTAACATGTAATATCGGTATGGCCGAGAAGATGCAAGTACAACAAGAACAAGCTCCAGGGAAATCCCGATGTACAACAATGTACGCTCAGGTGTGGCTGTAAGGAAGCAATCCAGTGTACCTGTGTAACACTGCGGGCGTCGACGTTGGCACCATCAACCTCACACGCGCATTACGACCGGACGATTAGACAGGACTGGCCGAGAGAGCGTACCTATATGTATGATCGGCCGATCGATCCCCCTTGCCTTGATGGGTGTGTAACGAGCACGTCAGGTGTGTGTCTCGGCTGTTTGGAGAAGCTTTGGACATGGTACACTTACATAGGTACATAATATACGTATAGCGACTCGTAACTATGTGCACGCAGTTTTCGATGCTTTTTCTCGATTACAAACTGAACTTTCTCGTGGCAATGTTTATCAGCATTCGAGAGAATTTCCCATCGGTCTGTTGTCGATTGTACCAACTACCGATTCCGCAAGGAAAACAAAGATAATTTACCGCGGGATGTCCAAAGATCCTTTGTTACAGATTGCACTCTGCTGCCTCTTTGCGTCAATCTTTTGAGGAATAATCGTTTGATTCAGTAAAACGATGAGTTTGTTTTTCAAACGCTTGTGCCTTTTATTGAAAACGTCACACTTAAAGTTTTGTTCAAACATACTTGAGTTTACAGTGCACAAGTTTTTTTTTGCAGTGTTTTCATTGTTACTGTTTCATGCTCGCTCGATGTAATTCCGGGAAAAATTGTTTTTTTTTTGAAAGATAAATTTTATTTTAATACAGAGTAGACCGATATTTCTCCAGTATTTTTTTTTTGATACAAGCTTTCTCGAACGGATCCCACACGCCACGCACGTACCCGCGCGTCAATCCAGTATGCAAAGAACCCCCCCCGGGTCCAGAGAAATGTTATTCATGAGAAACTTTACAAGAGTAATCCTGAGTTCTGTATTTATAAGTAACAACATGTGTGAAAGAAGACGGTACACGGTCTCGTTATTGGCCTTTCCGCACGCGAATTCAATTTGCATGAATTCAACAGCCAAATGATACGTTTCGCGCTTGGCGAGAAGACATTCGGGGATATGCCAAGAAAATCTTATTACCCGGTCCTTCTGTGCGTTTAATATGTGTGTACGAAGGAATTAGGGGATGAGGATGCACCTGCATGGAATTTCAATTAATTTGGTTGAGGCTGAAATTCTTTGGATACGCGCGAGTTTCGTGGGTTTTCATAACTTGCTCACTGTCTGACACTTTTCTTTCTTGGATTTTTTTTTCAATCCAAACAAATATTAAATCGTACAAAGATCGTTTATTATGATTTTTCATAACGGACGAGTACGTGTCACGGTCGAGTACGTGTCAGTGACCGAATGGATGGGGTCTTGTACTGTAATGGATTAGATTATTGTTACCAAAATACCTTACAACGAATGGTAGTGCCACTTATTGTTAATATATTACCTTAACTTCTTTTATTATTTATTAGCTATAAGCTAAAAACGAAAGATTTTAAACATCGATCAGGCGAAGGCATTTTAATTTCTTCGTGCGCTGATGGCTCGTCTTACCAAACTCGTCTGTTTCTACTTGATTTTACGTTCATGGCGTTTCTTGCCACAATCAAAGCTTACAATATGTTTACATTTATACATTCAGAGATCATTGATGATAATGGCGCCATCTTCCAAAAATTACAAATGAAAATTTAAAAGTAAAAAAAAGTACTGAAAAAATTGTAAACTTAACTTTGTATTAATGAACCAAAAAAATCAAGAAATAGTTTTTTTATCAACGTATGATTGGTGAATGCAGACATTCATCAACAATGGGATCATATTATTGTCAATAAATAGTTTAGTTCGACTTTTTGATGTATTTTTGAGGGGTTTGTGTCATAAAAACAAGAAATTCAGGAATCCCTTTAAAAAATTTGTGAAAACTATTAATGTTGTACTCCGAGTGACATATATTGAGAAACTAATTATTCAACGCATACTCTTATGGAAAAAAAAAAGTTCTTATTAGAGTAATTTTCAAAAAGCTTAAGTGATAAAAGTTTTCAATATGTCTATCTGAATTCAATTACTAGCCCATGTACACGATTTTTTTAAAGGGATTCTCAAATTTTTTCTTATTTCATGGATAGGATGTACGATTAGACGCCTCTGCAGATAAAACCCTCACATCCCCAAAATCTCCACGTACAACATGTTCGAAAAAAAAAAAAAAAAAAAAGCCATAAGACTTATTATCGCCGAAGAAACGAGTTAATGACAACGGTACCAATAACAACAATCCACGGGAGTGTCGTCAAACGAAAGCTCTCTCTACCGCAAGCTCGACCAACGCATAATCCGCGGACCCGAGCAAAGCATGGCCCCTCTCCCCCGGGCATCGGATTATATTCTCGGACGGGCATGTATAATGCATAACGCACGTCGTCCGGCTCATTTGCTAAAGCACGTCGAGCCCATTAGCTCTCCGACTCCATACACGCGACAACGCGCTATGCATACCGTACGGAAGACTTAGGACGAAACTACGGTGGAAGCTTTCATTATCAGACTTCCACTTGTGTACATGTGTATGTAGGTTGTGCTTTGCAAGAGTCGCGGCGACATATGGGGACGAACTTTGGTAGTTCGCGGTTGAGTCAGTCTACCTGTGCTCTCAGTTTGCGTTACGTATACGTGTAATTAGCAACGCTCACGTGCATTGGATCTGCCGCTGTTCGTTGCGTCCAATAAGCGCGAATGGATTGTCGTTGTGGGTCTGTATGTTGTTGCTGTTTGTGGCCTTAGCGTAGAAGTGCAGCTGACACGAGTTATAGGCTACGTCGTGGGTGGTATTTGAAAAGATTAAAATGAAAAGTTGTTCGACCATTGCTTTCCGAGCCAAAGTATAATTTTTAAATTTGAATGAAAGCATTTCACCGATTCAACGTCGCTAAATGTAGGATTCAAATAACACCTTCGTGGGTTGATACATCTGGAATTCCTCAAGTACTTTCCGTTTCGGAACATGTACACGTACATGTTTCAGGTTTCTCGGCTCTCAGAAACGTCGACATGAAATCACAAACAAATTCCGCGCACAACACACATGATTTCTGATAAACGTTATTTTTCCTTAAACGCTTGGAAAACGCGTTTTATGTCACGAATAGTCTAATCCAATCATTCACACGAGATCAATTACATCTTCATCTTTACAAATGGTTGACAATTTGCAACAGACAGATTATTTCACGCTAAATTAAAACGAGAACCAATCCATGAAATCCGTACCTCTACGTAAACTCCCAAAAATTGAAACCTCGAAATCAATAGAGACACGCGCATCGAAGCAGATAATACACACAGAGATCGGCATCAGGACTATTATACATCAACTTTGTTGGGTCTTCTTTCACTTCCGCACAATACACTCCCTCAAAGTCCATTCGCGATAACAAGTATATGTAGCACTTCGTGCCCTTCGGGGAGTTATAATGAATGATCAAGCCAATCCGAGCGAAGCTTTTGATTATTGATATCGACGCGGAAGCGCCTCGCGCTCGTGATTGATGAATTTTCGACGAGCTACCACTGAGAGGGAGAGAGGATTCTGCTAAGCTCTCGACATCATCGGTCATGGCAACGCATTTGGATAATTGTGTGACGATGCATTGTTGTTCTCCACGACGCGGTGGTACGACTGGGATTGCTAAAATTAGTTGACAAGGCTCTCGTGGGGACTTGTCACCTCGACATGGCTCACGAGGATGAAACGATTTTTTTTTTTTCATGACAAATTGCAACTTTGTTTAGGTATCAGGAATTTTTACTTTTGTGATAATCTGCAACAATAGACAATCGTTGATTGAGTTCTAGTTTTATCGCCCACAAAGTCCCTACTCATCGAATCATACCATCTACATCTGGGTATCTACTATTATACATATGTGATACAGGAACGAATGTACGCATTTCATTATCGTCAGTCCTAATAGTATAAGGAAACTATTTTAAAAAAGAAAAAAAACTACTCATGTCGTATACTTTACATAAAAAAAAAAAAAACCATTTACGCTCAACTTTAAAAACATTCAAAAATATTGCACCAACACTTGGCTAATTGCTACTTTTTCTGGATTTGGTTTACAGTATAACATAAAAAAGAAGGAGGAGGTGCAGGAAATGCCCCAGGAAGAACCAGCTAATCCGCTGATGCGCAAGAAGAAGACGCCTGAGGAACTGGCGGCTGAAGCAGAAGCGGAAGACGAGGACGAGTTCACAAGTGAGTTTTCTTTTTCACTTTTGTACATATCCAAAAGGTACCGGATTGAGTTTTCATTTCACGTTAGCTGTGCCAAATGTCAAGTCTTCTTTTTGAATCCAAACGAATAATTAACACCATAATTTAAAAAAAACGACTGTTGCACTACGGAAATAAAAAAAATTATTTACTTTTATACAGACATTGGGTAATCAGTCGAAAGAAAGAAACATAAGATCATTGCCTTAGGATTCGAGTAAATTGGGATGTACAAACTGTCAAACCTTGACACGGTTGCGAAGATACCTATTCTCTATGACACAAAACCGAATTTCGTGCACATAACGAGATGTACGTGTATACCTGTACCTTTAAAGCCGCACCGAAGGACGAGATACAAACAGGCGATCGATGTTTCGCGCTTAACGAGCCGCGCAGTTGGAAGTCAAACGGCACGCCACCGGACTCCTCCCCCTTACACTATCAACCGCAAGTGCGCGCGTGCTAACGTTCGTTCGTTCTCTCCTATACGTGCTCGGCATTTTCGTGAGCCGTCGTCTATACAGCTGCAGTGCCTGCTGGCGCTTATTGCTTCGACGGCTGATTTAGGAGACTCGTTGTTCGAAAATGGCTCATTATTCGTCGGCCACTGTTACCTACTAGAAACGAAACGTGAGCTTTCGGGACGGAATTCGTTGGGGAACTGAGCTAAAATAGTATCGTTGGTGGAGAATACACTAAGCGAAAAAAATTCTACGGCTTATTTTACTTCCAAACGAAAGGAATCTATCGCTCACTGAAGTACTAACCAGAATATGTTTATAGGTGTAGGTCACGTAACACATTAAAATGAATGCCATAGCTTCTACAAGTTATGACTAACTACCGATGTATATTGAATGAATTTTATAGAGCTTTTATCTGAGACTTACCCGCGTAAAAATTTTGACGTTTGGCCTAACTTT
Source organism: Copidosoma floridanum (assembly GCF_000648655.2). Next base: position 2,399,907 of record NW_019379577.1, on the reverse strand, counting down.
TGACAAAGTTCATGTGGCCAACATCTGGCTAAACTTTGGCCAAGCTTGGGCAATGAAAAATTCCCAAACTTGGATTTTCGTTGGAATATTCGACTCAATATTTTTCGTAAGTCGTATATGCAGACCAACTAATATACTGACGCAACAAATTAATCTTTTAGACGTTTTGATGAATATTTGCTAAACTTGAGTCAAATATTCCAACAAAAATCCAAGTTTGAAATTTTCTCATTGCCCAAGCTTGGCCAAACGTTGGCCACATGAACTTTTGCGTAATTTTTGCCAAACTTAAAAGTTTTTACGCGTGTACGTAAAGGAATAATGTTCCTGATGTGGACGCATGTATGAGAGCTGATGTGAAAGCCTAAAAATTTCAAAGAAGAACCATATCATTTGAAGATTCTGTTGGAAGTTAAAAGAGTTTAAAATGAAAGAACAGAAACCGTGAGATGTACCAATATGCTCGTTTTACGAAAATTCAACGTTTGACTTTAAACGCGTACAACTTTTGTACAGAAGCTTTAAACGAGGAAATTTTTTAACTTCTGGAGTCTCACTTTAGCTCTGAATTCCACCTCATTGAAATATCATTGTATACATGTATTTTATTTATTCAAGATACAAGTGATAGAAGTCTATAAGCTACATTTCCAAGATAAAATAAAATCTTTGAAAGTTTTTGGTCATCCAAAGTTCTAAATATTTCTCGATAAGTGTCAAATCTTTCAGAGACTTTCAAATGGCTTGTAAACTGTTTCAAAGACTTTTAAAATATTTTCATGATTTATTTGAATGACTTTTAAAGACTTTCGAATTTTTTTTATGATCCTAACAGTCGAGTGAGATTACGAGACGACTCATTCTCTAGGAATAACATTAAATTAATCTGACCCAATTGTTGTTTATTATATATTTTAATAAATAGACGTTTCGATAATACCCCTAATAAGTATTATTCTCTCGTGCAATGAAACCCTCGTGAAAAAATGTCCCCTCGATAGCACAAAACCCAAAGGCTAGATTCATGACGATTGAAATCCTTTTCGTATTATTGCAGAGCTAAAGAACATGATGACGACGCAGGTGGACGAGATAAAGACGCAAATCGAAGCCAGGTGTAACCTGCAATGAGTCGACCCCGGGAAGGAGAAAAAGGGGGCAGCGCTCGGCTGGCCGAGGAGTAGCCATCTTAACCTCCATCAATTCCGAGCTCAAGACGAAAATGACGACGACGAAGACAGGGCATCCGTTCCACCGGCTGAGCAATCACACCTCCACCATCGCGAGAACAGTAGCAGCAGTCGTGGCTTAACTCGAGCGTATTTGCCAATTCTTTCTCTCTTCTTCGCTTTTTCCCCTTTGGGCGAGAGCTTGACTTTCCGAGAGGAGACCTTAACGAGGGATGATTAATCGAGTAAACACGGAAGGAAAGGAAAATGTCAATGATTTTCGCTGTTTGCCCCGAACCCAAGAGGGAAGGAAAGAGAGAGGAAGGAACGGCAGGAGAGATCCGACGACGACGACAACCAGCTGGTATACGACCAGAAAACATGTACACAGAGGCAAAAATCGAGAAGAACACACCCAACACGAAAAACAAAAGTTCACACGGAACAGACGCTCAAAATTAAGAGAACGGCAGACAGTCAGCAACCCTGCAAACATCCCAATAACAAAGTGCTCCACTTCGAGCGATTTTTTCGCTAAGGAGTGCAAAAGGTAGTGAAGTAGAATGAGAAAGAGAAGAAGCAAAAGTATCTAGTCCCTAAGTTTTTAGTAAAAAAAAAAAAATAATAAAGAACGAATNAAAAAAATTATTATTATTATAATCATGATTATGGTGGATAACGATTAGGTATTATAAGCGGTAGTCAAGTTATGTAGTTGCTAGTTGATTCAGACAGAGACAAACAAACAAACCAAAAGATCACAAGCGCGACAGTTGTTTCAATGATAATGTTAACAATTATACAATAATGATGAAAGAGAAAAACGTTAATACCAAATAATGATAATATTATGATATGGAATGATGAACGTGAAGAGATTGTTAAACAACCAGTCATGAAAGAAAAAAAAAAAAAAAAAAAAAAAATTGCGATGTCCAACGAGATTGAATGACGAGAGCGAGACGAGATGATGATTATTATTATTACTGTACGATTATATTAATATATTATTACTGCATAAGAATCGAGTAATAATAAGAACAATAATGTGACATTTGTTGCTAGGGAACACATAAAAGTGTGCAAAAATAAGAGAGAAGAAAAACGTGGGTGTATAAGTTTGTGAAATTGTAGGTGCTTTTTTTCTTGTGCGATCGAATTTTATGTAGTAGTTAACTAGTCAGAAGACGAGATGTGGATATGATAATGATGATGTTACGAGTGAGTAGTTGGTCTGGCAGTGTTAAAAGTAAAAAAAAAAAAAAAAAAAGTGTGAAATAGTAGCGAACAGTATATTGACGAAAAAGGGCGAATAATGAAACAAAAATATGTTATAATTTCAATGATTAATCATAATTGTAAGAGTAATTATGAGAAAGCCGATGATGACTAAACAAAAAGAAAAGGGTGTCACAATGACGGACAGTTAGTAACGAGAAACAAAAACGAATGGATGGTAGTTCTTGTTCGGCCATCCGTCCGATTCTCGACCACGCGACGGACCCTACGTGCAAGGCCCATTTAAGGGGTAAAATGTAATTGTTTCGATGCGCAGGGCGTGTAAGTGAACTGCGCGCTGGAGGGCACGCGCATTGTTGTTGTTATATTGTTGAATATTTTGCTAATGTAGTACGAGATTTGCACTCTCATTTTTGCATCGCCGTAGCGTCGCGGAACCCGAAAGACCTTAACTCAAGTTCGATTTTTTTCTAAAACAATAAATTTATATTTATACATGTACGACGTATTAAGTATAAACGAGTAGAATGTTTTTTCTAACCTCGAGAGGCTAAGGGGAATTCATTTATTTCCATTACTATTATTATTCTTGTTGTTGTTGTTGCTACTGTTATTGCTGTTGTTGTTACAATGAAAATTATGCATCAAGGCTCTTTACAGCCAAGGATTGAGAATAAATTTCCGCTGTTAACGCGAGTAGTGTCACAACGCCAAGTATTGGAATTTGACGAGGAAGCATGGCTTCGACTTATCGCGCATGCGCAGTGACAACAGAGTATGCGTATAGTAGAATAAGTGAGTTATGCAACCGATGGTCAGATTCCAAATGGCAGTTTAAATGCAAAATGTTCCGTATAATGATTGATCGTAGATGTAACAAGTTATGATACGTAAGGTCCTTCGGAATCTCAGGCGCTTCACACGCGACGATAATAAAAACGAACAAAAAAAATCACAATCATTCAATGTTAAAAATACGAAAAATAGGAACAAAAACGTTTCGTGACAAACAATTTTTTACAAAGAAGAAGCGGAAAGTACGATGGATTGTGAGAATAAGCGATCAGACGAGTCAAATAATCCAAAGCAAAGCCTTGCACTTCCATGAAAACTGGAGTAAACGCTAAAATAAAGTAAGCTGAATAGAAAAAAATAATAATAAAAATTATAGTAATGACGCGCCCCGCGTGTCGAACGAAAAAAATGTTGGGCCGTAGGTGTCGTCACGTGGTACATGTGCGCGCACGCGCACGCTGGTGCGTATTAAAATGTACTACGTGGGCAATATTTGTTGAAATTGAATATTAATTATAAACGCTAGTTCGATGTTAAGCTGCCCCATCCCTTGCAATAGAAAAAAAAAATTAAAATAAAATGATTCACCAGCGTACGAGTGCGCGCTACAGCGAGCAAGCCGTGAGCAGGATGGTTCTTAAAAGAGCACCAACTGCCGACGAAGGTGATGCATGCCTTATATATAATATACATATACTTTTAATAAATATATAATGATAATAACGTTAATAAGAATAATAATAATATTAATAATAACAATAATAATAATGATAAATAACAAGACATGTAAAATACACGTTCCAACACCCACACTTACACAAAAACACGCCCTGACACGAATGTAGAATAATCATGAAAATAATAATAACAAATTCAGAGGATATCTTTTTTGCGTAAACATACCGAGTTCGCGTGTGCAATTTGTGTGTGATTAAATGAGTGCAGTGTGTGTCTGTGTGTCGTACGTGTGCGATTCTGCGCCAAAATTTAAACATCAACATGTTGACGAACCACAAAATCGGTGAGCAAAGCGAAGGAAAGACAAAGGGATGAACTATCATGAAAAAATGGTGTGCACCACGTATAGCAAAGGAGAAATTCGACAGTGTTTTGATGATTTATGGGCGGCACAGTAAAAAGTTTCCGGCTGTTTGATATGAAAAATATATACATATAAATATATAGTTATACATAAAAACTTATCGAGGGTAGAGTACTAATGACCCAATTGTTGTTTATTATATATTTTAATAAATAGACGTTTCGATAATACCCCTAATAAGTATTATTCTCTCGTGCAATGAAACCCTCGTGAAAAAATGTCCCCTCGATAGCACAAAACCCAAAGGCTAGATTCATGACGATTGAAATCCTTTTCGTATTATTGCAGAGCTAAAGAACATGATGACGACGCAGGTGGACGAGATAAAGACGCAAATCGAAGCCAGGTGTAACCTGCAATGAGTCGACCCCGGGAAGGAGAAAAAGGGGGCAGCGCTCGGCTGGCCGAGGAGTAGCCATCTTAACCTCCATCAATTCCGAGCTCAAGACGAAAATGACGACGACGAAGACAGGGCATCCGTTCCACCGGCTGAGCAATCACACCTCCACCATCGCGAGAACAGTAGCAGCAGTCGTGGCTTAACTCGAGCGTATTTGCCAATTCTTTCTCTCTTCTTCGCTTTTTCCCCTTTGGGCGAGAGCTTGACTTTCCGAGAGGAGACCTTAACGAGGGATGATTAATCGAGTAAACACGGAAGGAAAGGAAAATGTCAATGATTTTCGCTGTTTGCCCCGAACCCAAGAGGGAAGGAAAGAGAGAGGAAGGAACGGCAGGAGAGATCCGACNAAAAAAAAAAAAAAAAAAAAAAAAAAAAAAAAAAAAAAAAAAAAAAAAAAAAAAAAGTAAAACTCTTAGGAATAATAAAGCCTGAAAGTCGAGTGTACGATGTAGAACAAAAAAAAGGCAAAGCTAGACAAAAAGTGATGAAATTATGCAGCTCGCAGTTAACGTATTAATCTTTTCCGCTTCTACTGATGTCGCGTCGTGCACGCGCGCACGAGCTCGTACGGAATACTTGGGACGATTACAATAAATGCTTGAAATTTAACTTGCGTCGCTAAACACATTGCGCAACTTATGCGGGCCAAGTCAAACTTTTCTTCTTCATCTACTTTCTTCTCACTCTTTCTCTACTATACTTCGTCTTCTTTCACAATATTTGCTAACTTCTCGATTTTCATTAGGACGGGGATTAAAACGAAAAAACACTCTCCAATCGAAACAAGAAAGGTAAATAATACATGTTCAATCAACTGCTTTGTGAAACTGAAAAAAAAAAAAATGTTTTTAGTTCATTTCCGAAGCATAGTTGTCATTCTCAAAATTAATTTTATCAAAAAGCCGACATAAATTACAGGAATGCATGAGAAATTTGTTTTTATCCCGGTAAGTTTTGTCACACGTAGAGAAATAACTATTGGCGCGTTCCAGAAGGAAACATAAAAACCACATACGACACCCAGACGAATAATAAATAAATAACGTGGATTTGTGAAAGTAGTTTTACAGATAATTAAACAACTAAACGAATAGTTAATGACAAACAAATACATTGACACTATGACAATATGGGTAGTCGACGCGTGTATTACGTAATAATTTTTAAGTAATTTTTTTTTGTCATTTTACAGCAACAAATATGCTTGAGAACGACTGTGTTAGCAAAAAAAAAAAAAAACTGAGTGTGTACGCATTATGTTACTAAAATAATCTACGCTACTTTAAATGTATAAATGTGCGTGTTTGTTTAATCGAAGGAAAGATAAGTATCACACTCGCGTTGCGCACGCTTTATTATCTGTATATATGTGCACTTTTTGATTAAGCCATTCGGCTGTCCTCGATTTCACGCACTTTACACCAACAAAAACCACCGGAACCAAGCTCCACCTGGTATACTTACTTCTAAACAGCAGAACCCCCTGGGTTCGACCTTTCCCTTTGAACACACACACACACACACACACACACACACACACACACACATACACTTGCATGCACGAAAAAATCAGCTCGCAACTCTATACCACCAATATAGTTTCCCTCTTCTCTCCTAACTTGAAGGAAACCTTGTCAGTTATCCCGCATGCACCCTCCTTTTTCCCTGAAAACTTACCTCTTTGTCCGCTCTGTGCACGTGTTTACTCGCAGTAAGCCAACACTTTTTCTTTTCCCCTTACCCCGGCACTTTCAGCATTTTCTCTCTAATTTTAAAACCTTAAGATACCGATTCTATTTGTATGCCCGATTTTCGTTCAACACGAGAAATTTAGAGCTGTAGTGCCAGGTTTCGCTTTATAACCTCCTTTACCAGTGAACAAAGCACACAAAAACGTAACACTCTTGTCTCCATTTTTCCTGCAACAAACAACAAAGTCACACATGTACCGAAAACAAAATCTCGGCCGTTACGATTCCGGTTCTCCGGAGGAACAAAGAACCCTCAAACAATGACAAACACGCGCCTGAAATAACCTATAATGCAAACTATATAAATACAAAAAAAAAAGCGGGAAAACATTACAGATGTTGGAAGAAAGAGTGGGGGCCTTGTTGTCGAAGGGCTCCACCATCAATCTGTCTCTCTCGTGTCTCAATGTTTGCATGTCTGTTTAAATGTGCTTACCATATTATACAACTGTCAATTTCTCGGTGGTGGCCTCTACTTGTACACATATTAACACACGAAGCTCCTCGCGTCTCTGAGCTGCTGTTGCTTTACTCGTCGTCGGAAGCTCGGTCGGGTCGAGAATCTCGAAAGTTATCCGATCGTAAATAAGGAAAAAAAAAAATGGAACAAATAAAAAAATTTTTAAAACATATAGATGATAACCCGAAGACAAAACAGAGTCTGCAGCAAGAGATGGTAGGAAAATAGGTAGAGGAAAAAAAAATCAAGTAGTTGTCTAGCTTTTTGTGATGTAGGACAGATTTTATGCGAGAAAAAAATCATTGAACAAAACCAAAGTGAGATAACGAAGGGTGACGGGTAGCATATCAGTAAATAATAATGATGATCGATCTCTTTTGCAATAGCTTCAGGGCAAATTTTTTCCGTGGTAGATAGAAGTAAACACTTAACTTGGAGTTGTGTCCAACACGTCGGTGGAAATAGGAAAAAAACTTGGAAGCTATTCCAAAGGATGGTCGTGAAAAATCTCCTCATGGTACCAAAATACACACGCGAAAGTATAAGCTGATGCAAAGTGAATACGATAAGACGAAAAAAAAAAAAAAAAAAAAAAAAAAAATATAAAAATAACAATAATACAGAAATCGCCTATATTTTGTTATGTGCGGCAGTTTGATAAAGAGAACGCGAGATTAACTATGAGATAAGAAAGTGGGAGAAGGCTCGATCACTTTAATTAGAGAAAAAGCGTCGGTATTTTGGTTGAAAAAAAAAAATAAAAGAAAAAAAGAAACAATAGAAACTAAATTTCAAAAAAAGGCACAAGACAATTGATAGAAAAAATTTTTATAAACAATCACATAAAAAACTGAAAGTTTGCGAAGTTGATGATACAGTCTAAAATGGTGCTGACACATGGCTGGCGGATAACTTGCGAGAGGCCGAAAACGCCGGGTTGCGCTCTTTCTCTCTATGCATGATCAATTTTTCTATGGTAAGGTGTTTCTATATAGACAATGACGCTTTGATCGTATATACCTTTGTCGAGCATCTCTCCTCAAACAAAACCCTTTTTTTCTCCTTACTCCAGGGACTTGTTGGAAAAAATATATATATATATATTATTAAATACTGTACACATCTTCACTCGAACACAAAATCGATGCTTTTAATCCTTTAATTATTTCTCCGAATCGTCACAGTTGACTAAATTAATAACACAATATATGAGATATTAATTGATGAAATTTATATACAAATTAATCTGCTAATGACTCGTTTAATTATTCATTGTATCATTTCCTACATAATGTAACATAAAATGGCATTTTTTTTAATGATATGATCGTAGGCAAAAACTCACATTAGTAGCATCGATTATCCAACCCAACTCCTCTGTCCAAATATTACTCTGTCGGATAAGAAAAAGAGCAAAAATACAAGAGAAACTATATATATATTATATATATATTCAGAAAAAAAGGAATACAAATAATATACTTGAAGTCAATTACTCCTACATAATATTTATTGATAAAAAAAAAGAAATATAATTATGCTAACACTGTAAATTGAAACTATATAGAACGGACCGTTGTACGAAGATAAAGATGATATATAAACTGTATCCCTCGAATAGTATTTAAAAGTATATAATTACCAAAGAAGCAAATTGCCTATTTAACGTTTAACGTTCAGTTAACGATGAAATAAAACAAAACAAAAAAAAAAAAAAACGAAGAAAACTAAAACCAAAAATTTAAGAGGAAAAGAGAAATTGCAAACTAAATCAAAGGAAAACGACGGTTATGGAAAATTTTATGATTTATTACGAATAGTACACATATACACACATACATTATGCACTTAATCAGAACTCCAATTGGAACAAACATGTTTTTTTTCTCTCTCCCGAATTCCAATTACACTATCATACACGTACACACGCGTTTACACAATTGTGCAAATACAAAGATCGATGTTAAACGTCAGTACAAGCATACCAATACACTCATATCCGTAGGTATACGAACATTTACTTGTGGAAACGTACAAATACACCAACAGCTTGCAACTTGTACTTGATTAGATTTTCACAAACGTACATTACAAAAATCGAATAAACATACACTCATACGGACTTTGGCAGTTTTACTGTTAACGATATTTTGCTTTACGATTTTTTGCTAAAAATGTATTGCATCGTGTGTGCTTGAAAAACAATTTTTTAATTATTACTTATGACGAGGTGGGTGGTAAGAAAATTTTTCCAGAAAAAATAATGCACTGCGCTTTGATAAAAAAATAGAGTTAAGATATATGAAAATGTGCGTAAAAATTTAATCTCAAATATTTAGCAGTGATATATTTAATATCCAAAATGTATTACTTATTTGTAAATTATACTCAGGCTTATTTTTAATTAGTGGCGTAGTGTGAATATTGACAAGTAAGCAATTTTTTTAGCAAAAAGAATGCATTTTATTTGAGAAAAAGTATTTTTTTCTTTTAAGGTGTTCAAAAATCCATAATACACTTGTGCCCAAGTCTGCACTCAGAGACTATAAAAACACACACACACACACACACACACACACACACACACACACACACACACATCTAAACCACGTATATGGTAGAAAAAACAAATTCAATCTTCACTGTCTAAAAGCTGGAAACAAAAGCAAAAATAAATAAACGCTCTCTTTTGATGTATTGTGCGAACGTAAAGAAAAAGAAAAGAAAAGAAAAAAAAAAAAAAAACAGAAGCGAAAACTTTTGATCTCTCTTTACTCGCGCCTTCGATGTTTCTACAATGCATGTGTAAACTATATTTCTCTGATAGCTCAATTGTGTGAACTTTAGCTATTTTATTGTAATGCTCGATGTCGAAGGTCAAGTCCAGACGAATTCATTATCAAACCGCCTTATTGATTGGCCCAAAAAAAAAAAAAAATTCGTCCGGATTGCGATCCGTGAGGTCTCTCGATTCTCTATTTCCTCGCAACTTTCTAGAGAGAGACAAGCAAGAAAGCTCGTAGCAGTGACATTCGTCTGTATCTATACGTATAAATATATACATACTTTACTCGATGTTGTAAATAATAAAGAGAAGAAGAAAAAAATGATTGAAATGAATTAAAAGTAAAGAATGAAGTTGAGAGAAAAAAAAAAGTGTTGATACGTCTGTTGTAAATCTGAACACACACTGCATGCTCCCTTATCTTTTTCACTCTCCACTTTTTGATCTCTGTAAATCTCTTTATTCCTATATACGACTATGTCTATACTTTAAGTTAACTCGTAGAAATCATTTTCCTTGTCTTATTCTATTTTTCAATGTATTTTTATTGTTTTTATTTTACTCTGGATGTTATACAACTTCGCACGTGAGGACGTGCTCATTTGATGATGCGGTGAACACAAGTTTTTAAATAGAACAAACAAAAGTATGAAGTAGTCATCACTCACAAAAAAATATACAAAAAAAAAAATTCGATGTCGTTACTACCTTTGTGTGTTTTTCACTCTACGCTGGTGTAAGTGTCGACATATTTGTTTGTCGCCGTCGTTGCTGTTTTTATTGCTGTTATTGTTGTTGCTGTTGTTGTTGCTCTCGTTTTGGCTGTTTCTTCATGAATACTCTTTTTACTACATACACGTGTGCACATGCTATTAACAACAACTACAACTGACTTGACGCTCAGCTGATCTCGCCGTTCTGTAGATACTTATATAGATGTATACATTTGCACACAAACAAAAAATGAACTTTTGTGATACACAAAAAAAAGGAGATAAGCGGAAGAAAAATCATTTATGCGTTGTACGAAAAGTTTCACCGCCTCAGTGTCGTTTTAACCCCATCCACGTCCTGGAACCAAGTACTATGAGGTTTTGGGTTTCAAAATATTTGACGATCAATTAAGTTGCTCATGATATGATAAAAAAATTGGTTATTGGCGTAATTTTTTAAATACTTTGTAATACAATTGCTTTCCAAAAATATAACGTATCAAATAGAACGTATCAACGTGGGCTGAATGACACTAAGTTTTTGCACTGTCACAGATACAATATAATTGAAAACAAAAAATTTCAAACATAGTAATTTCTTGGTTTATACTTTACTTCGAATAGTATAGTAAAAAAAATTTTATTTCTACTTACGCTTTGAAAAATCTGTGAAATAATTAAACTCGCCAAAAGTACGACTGATCGGCAAGTATTTCAAAACCCAAGCAATTAAAACGTTACAATGACGCTTTTCGCTTAAAAGCAAGCACCACTGTGACTTTTCACTACGACCGTAAAAAATCAGGCATCAGCGAGAGAATATTTTACAAGCATTCAGTTAGAAAAATGCGGGCGACGTCAAAAAGCATCCACCGCGTCTTTCAATTTTCAAAAGCACGTGCGGCGTTTCTACAAATTGCGAAAACAAAATCTGGCCATTTCACCTTCCTCCAACACTCGTTGCTGCCTATTTGACTAATATACGCGACTTTACTCTTACGTATCGTGACTACGTGCATGTCAGGGTGAGAAAGAAAACGAATAGCGCCGTTTTTTCCACTTCTGATGGTTTTAGTTTGCGAGACAAATCGACGGGATGAAAGGTAAAAATACGTTAAATTAAAAAAAAAATAATATTAATAAAAAAGACACGACCTCCTCGCCACCCTATTTATATAAACATATGTGGCACGTGATACGTGAAAACGCTTATTAATGAAATTGAGAAATCGAGCTGTATAATGTAAACTTTAGCATCAGACAACTCAAAAATTTTTCGTGTTCGCATTTTACTAGAGTAGTAGTTGCCTATTATTAGATAAAGATTTGCCGTTTTGCTACACTCACACACACAGACACGTATTAATTCCGATTAAATATGGATGCACCACGTGAGCGTTGATCGAAAATAATTGATTTATTATGAGCATACATGGAACATACACAGTTTTTTCAATTCGAAATGAGTCACGTTTACAAATATTTGTTTGGCTGGCGGCAAAATATTTTTAAAAATATAACAGACGTAATTAATAAATCATGTAACGAATCTAGAGTTAATTATTATCATAAACTGCTGATTATAGTAAATTTAGCGAATTAATGTAGAAGTAGAAGCTTTTGAAAAAAGTGTTTGCTGCTTCGAGAGGGAAAAAGTTGTTGGATCGTTAATTGTTGAAAAAAATTAAAGCAAGGTTTTACAAATGAAATCTCATTTTTTTCTTATTTATCACTGTATGTTGTTATTTGGCGTTTTTTAACACGTAATATAGTAAAAAAAATAATAATAAACAAATTAAATTAAAAACAAAAAAATAGTTCAACCCTACCAATTGACCATTGAATTTGTATTCACCTCAATGTTTGAAGCTGCTACGTTAATATTCTAAAGTACTATTAATAAAATTAAAATGGCATATTCTAATCAATAAAACACATTTGTAAATGAATAAGTTTGGTCTTCTAAAAATATTTTCAATCGAATTTTTTTTCATACTTTACTTCCAACATACAGAAGGAACTCAGAAAAAGTGCGTGCGTTAAAAAAGCGTTTAGTCTTGGAGTGACAGAAATAATGAAAAATGTAAAATAATATTTGACAGGAAAACGGAGAGTGAGATGAGCATTAATCAAATGGAAAATGAGTGTAATTATGGAGGATGTTTTTTCTTTTGACCTAACTAAGCTAATAAACACTCGACTATAAAAAATTATCTTATTTTTTAACTAAACTTTCATTGAATATTTGATACTGTTACGAAAATAGATGATTAAATTTTATTCCAAAAGAAACAAAATTTATTACTCACTTTTCCTAAAGCCAAACAAAAATATTTCTGAAACTGCGAATTACATGAACTTGAAATCTTCACAATTAAAAAAGTACTAAAAATAAACTATTAGAATGACTATTCCAAGACAACGACAAAACGCATTACAATGTAATAATAGAATTTTTATGCTTAAAAAACTATGATGATTGAAACACTTACGATAAAGTGACAGTTGTTGACTTTCTTTTATACATGGAAAAAATACGTATATAACATATATTTTAAAAAACGTGATAAACAAAAAGACCACAGAGTTATCGAGCTAAATAAAATACATTAGCTTTTAGATTCAAACTATGACAAAATTACTATTAAAATAAGCTCCTCTACACTACGATTCTTGCAAAATTTTTAAANATAGTAATATTACTAATTATAATACAAAATAATAATAATAATAATACTTATAATAACAATGAATTAACAAGAAATTTATGTTATTTAGTTCTAACCACTTGAACTAAATAAAATACATTAGCTTTTAGATTCAAACTATGACAAAATTACTATTAAAATAAGCTCCTCTACACTACGATTCTTGCAAAATTTTTAAATTTCTTGAATTTTAACTCTTTACAGGCAATTTTTTTTTTTGTTTCGTAAAGACTTTTTGAATAAAAGTCGTAAAAATTTTATAATATGGCTTACAATAGTATAGTACACATACTGTTCACAAAATAATTTTCATACTTTAATCGTTACAAGATTAACAGTGTACGTTTTAAAATCAACTACTAACATTCATTCGGCCACATAATTACGTGTCATATTTTAATACAAAGAACCCTTGTATTAAAGGTATAGGATTTTGAGAATGTTTATAATTAAACCTGTAAGAATTTAATTTTGTATAATTTTTAAGTACGTTAAGGCGATATTTCATTTAATTGAAGAAATTCGACTCAGTTGGGAAAAATGTTTTACAAAATTTTAACTCACTGAGCGGCTAAAAACTTAGGTCAAATTATTTTGCTCTAGCTGATACATCTGTACAATCAAGCATTGTCATTAGCACTTCTGTGCAATCCTTCACACAAAAATAATCATGACAAACCTTGGTTTTCCTACTTTTTAAAAATGAAAATTATTCGGATTTCTTGTCACTCACTGAAACTTTTCTTTCAATAAAACATAAGCAATTATGTTACAGAATGAAAAATGACGATTACCACAATCGTTTCTTTTTTCGAAAAAAAAAAAAAAAAATGTTAACCAAGAAGCAATACTGTTGATGCCTATTAAGTAAAAAGAAGTAATGACACGAGCCTTTTTGCCCGGGTAAAGTTAAATGGATGAAATACTTTCAACATACACAATGACAACTGCACAAATCATAAAAGGAAAAAATCAGATCATAAAATTTAGTGAAAAAAAAATGGTGGACGACCGCTTACACCAAAAAAAAGAAGCAAAAATATTTGGCGTGGTTGCAAAAAAAATTCCAAGTTGAAGTCGTTTCAGAAAAATCTTTAAGCAAATACGCGATTGTCTTTCGAGTTTTTTCGTTTTTTTTCCTTTTTTTTTTTTTTTTTTTTTTTTTTTTTTTTTTTTTTTTTTTTTT
>NW_019379577.1:2375045-2385492 GCF_000648655.2 Copidosoma floridanum | reverse complement strand
TCGTTAAATAAAAACGATAAAATAAAGTTATAAAACACGATGTCTTTGTGTAGGGGAAATAAAACTAAAAATAAAAATATTAAGTGAAATATGAGCAGAAGACTAAAAGAGATGCAAGAGATTGAGGAAGCAATAGTTTATACCCAACCCTTGAATAAGTACAACTATTTTTCCCCAACTCAACAAAATTGACACCTTATAAAAAATATCATGAATATATTTTATTTTGAGAAATTTTCTCAGCAATGTTTAAAAAAATAAAATAAATACTAAGAATTGTAATAAAGATAATTTTTTTACAATGATTAAAACTGAGTTGGTAAAAGTCGTCAAGAAAAAAAAAAAAAAAAAAAAAATCGGAAATGGTAGTAGCTCGTAGTAGTGAAAATTGAACGATATAAATATACGTGTTAAATAAGTAGAGAAAAAAGTTAATAAAAGTGAAAACACCATGTATAAAAGGACGAGTTAAATATAAGTGATAATTATTATAACCGTGTGTAGAAATTAAGAAACAATCAGTAAAGCAGAAAATAGTGGCGAACGAGAATAAATGAGCAAAAGAGCGAGCGAGAGAGAAACTGAGAAGGAAAAAGCGAACAAATTTGTTGTTGAACCTTATATTGTGTAAAACTTAAAGAAAAAAAAGTGACAGTGATGCTAATATGTTGTTGTTAGATATATATTAATATTATATTATATATTATACACATAAATACATACATATATATGTATATATATATATTGATACCCATGAAGTGAAATACATCTTGGAATTAAGCGTTTCACACATACACCGAAACTGACGTCGGAGCGCGACTAAGAGACAAAATAGGGACTAAGCTGTGTGAAATCTACATTACTGACCCAACCCTAACCTAACATTTAGCTTCGTGTAAATTATCCACGAAAAAATCCATCAAATATGATTAAAATGGTGCGCATTCCAATTTTATCAAAGTATGGAAATTCAAAGTTGAAAGAAAATGATTAGATAAATCATGGACAAGCAGACCAAATTAAAAATACGTCATTGACGACCTGTCGTCGGACTTCCTTCGTAGATTTTATTTTCTACTACTGATTATCTTGGTAATTCAATATTTAAACAGTCATTTAAATAAATTACAAATCACTTTCTTATTACTTTTGTATTATAGCTATAGTTTTCATGATTTGTTATTATATAAATATGTTACTGACTCAGTTAGGTCCAAAAAAATTGTATCTTTTTTTCAAATTTTTGATAGTTTGTCATAAAGATATTTGAAACCTTATTATTTTTATGCTAACACTGTAAATTGAAACTATATAGAACGGACCGTTGTACGAAGATAAAGATGATATATAAACTGTATCCCTCGAATAGTATTTAAAAGTATATAATTACCAAAGAAGCAAATTGCCTATTTAACGTTTAACGTTCAGTTAACGATGAAATAAAACAAAACAAAAAAAAAAAAAAAAACTAGGCACTTCCTCATGCACCGATCTCCAACACCTCCGAATAAATCGTNATAGTAATATTACTAATTATAATACAAAATAATAATAATAATAATACTTATAATAACAATGAATTAACAAGAAATTTATGTTATTTAGTTCTAACCACTTGAAGGAAAAAAAATAAATAAATAAAAAATCAACAATGTTACCAAAATTGCTTGTCTTTACTCTTGTTTGCTTTGCATTCCTCAAACTTTAATTTTTTTTTTTTTTGCAAGTTTTCGCAACAACAAATCAATATCACGAGTTTGTCAGCAAACCTTCCATTCTAATTTACTCGACCGACTAAGATAAACAATTTATCACTGAAAATTCAAATTAATGGTTTTTACGTTATTGTCGTGATCTACAGCAATCATAGGTTGCGTTCATTTTTCGTATCATTTTTGCAAACTTTTTTTCAAATTGAATTTTATTTTCATCTCGATACTGTTGTCACATTCATCCACAAGAAAATTGTTCTCCTCATTATCAATCATCAATATTCTTCGGATGTAAGTATCGTTTCACCGACATTCTCTCAAACCTGGGATGAATCAACACTCAGGTATATTCCAAAGCACATACAACGCAATCGTCGACGAGAGCGGCTCGATCGTCTTCGGGTTTCGCTGCGCCAGCAAAACTCCAGGAGGCCGACCTACATATCTCGTCTTGAGCAACGAAGCACAAATGCCGATTTCAAAATCACAACTGGCGAATTTTTTGGCGCTTCAAATTAGTCCATGACCCGTGGTATTGTTTCCAGCAAAAGGATCGACTCAGTCGACAAATGAACGCAGTGCGGGACGACTTATTTGATTCTACAGCACCTTGTTTCATTGAATTTTTCCTTTTGAATTGTTTATATTTTTTAAATTTATCACAACTATCCTTCGTGAGTAAATGCGTGCCCTACATCTAATGAGTTGAAAAAAAAAAAGAGAGAAATGGCGCGAAGTAGAAAAATCGTTGTGGGCAGCTGGGTGCTCTTGATCTCGGGTCTGAGCGTCGGTTTGGCAGCGACGGAAGAGGAGTTGACGATAAACGTGAACGGTAAAAGGCCCCTGGCAGTCGTCAGCGACAAGTTCTTGAGTATTACGCTCGATCCCGTTGTTTTGTTCGGTGGTGATACGCTGAGGTAAGTACTTGTCTGAGGAAACTCATGCCGATACTTTTCACTTTAACAGGCGCGTTTCACTGAAACGTATGCATGACAACGCAGTTACTTGTACGGTGATTTTTTTTACAAACCATTCAAGCGAACTTTGTTACTTATTTTATTGTCTCACATTTACTCATTGGCTACTTACAAAAAATACAATGACAATTATTATACGATCTTGCCGTAAATATGTACAAAAAAAATTACTTCTTTTCCTATACACTAGTCGTCCATTAACAACTCTGACATATCTATTTATAATTAAAAAAAAAAGGGGGGGTAGGGCACCATTTTGCATCAAATATACATCCTAATTTAAGATATGATTTTTCAATTTTGTAATACAAATAAAATAAAATATCATCATGGATTTTCATCCACTAAACACTCATTCAGTTAATAGATATAAAATACTTATAAATATGTCACTGAATAAATCTGTGAACTGATCCAACTAATACATGGTACAAAAAACTTACTGTTAAAGTAGTACAAACTCAATTTAACGAGGCTTATAGTGATACCATTTAATCAAGCAAATCTTGGCTACACCGCACTGCTTCATAAAATTCATCCGCTAAAGAATGTATAGCCGTATACTTTTAACCATTCATTTATTGATAAATAGACATGATAAATAATTAATATACATCTTAATGTTGCTGCAATGAAGTGTATATAACAAAAATAGTAATTTACTTTATTTTTATTGATGTAAGTCGTTAAAATCTATCAGTAAAAATAAATGTACAATATAAGACAAAACAGGAATACCTGTGATATTTATTATTGCACAAAATATGTTACCATAATATCAAAATTTTATTTCATTTCATCTTGAACATTTGAATTCCTCAAGAATTTTTTTTTTACGCTCAATTAATAATATTTCGTTTAATTTCTACTGTAGTCCTACGTAAAATCGTTGGTAGGGTTAAGTAAAACTAACAAAATTCATATTAAATGAAGAAAAAATCTTTTTTTTTTCACAACAACTACTACCAAAGCATTTGACAAGTACTGCAAATGGACATTATGATAATTCGATACTCATCTAATGAACAAGACTATATTTTGCATTTACAAGCAATTTAAGAAAAATCTATTTCGGCGGTTGCTCAACATTAAATTTTCCTACAGCGACATCGAGAAAAGCATAAGCATGGCACAAGCGCTTTCACCGGCTTACCTGCGCATCGTATTTCATTTTCTTTGTTACTATTTGTTATTACTTATTTCAAAAAAATAATTGTTGAAAATTTTGTAAGACATTTTTAAAAAAAACAAAAATATTTAACAAGATACTAGAAAGGAAATTTTTTCCGATTTAACGAATTGGTATGTTTAAGTCAGGCAGTCTGACCAAATATAGTGTTGTATGTATTGTCAATTGTGACATCAAATCAAAAAAAATAAAATAATGAACTTGAACATTATTTTATAATAAAATAATAGGATATCACCAATAGCATTTTTTATAACTTTTGAATTTAATTCAAGACAAACTGAAGTACTTTGAATGTGTATATCGAAGACCCGCGAAAACGTGCGATGCGTCGAGTACAAAAGTGTATAGGATATTTCTAAAAGCAACATTTTATTTTATCATTGAGTTATAAATCATATCCCAGAGTATCATGAGAATTCGTAGCCTCGAGTTCGGATACCATAGTTCAATCGTGAAAGGTGAAAGAGATGCACAATGTAAAATATTAAAGGAAGAAAAAATCAGACCGAGATAAGAATGTAAAAAAAAAAAATCCTTGAACTTGCCAAACTTTTTCGAACCTTTCTGACACTTACACACAAGTATGACAGGTCGATATGTATCAATGTTTAGAAGCACAGTGGACTCTCGTCAACAAGTGGGCCAGACGAGCAGGCCTGGACGTGATAGCATGTATAGCGCCTCGGCTGTCGGACAAAAGTCACTCATGGGAGCCCACGAACGCCCTCGACCTCATTTCCTTCAGCGACCGCTTGGGCTACAACGCCAGCTGGCAACTCGGATATGGTACGTCCACGTCGTTATCTTTGACTATCTGATGAACGTATCACTGGATACGCAAATATTTCGAGTCTGAGAAAAATTTTTCACTCTCATGTGGATAAAAACATGCTCTTTCAACAATACATGTGTATGTATATTTGAGTAGACAAAATTTTAACATAATTTAATAACTAAATTGTTTTAAAAAAACAATTATTAGAATTTTTTAAAACATTTTTTAATAAAAACAAAAATATTCAACAAGATAAAAGTAAGGAAGTTTTCTCCGATTCAACGAACTGGTAAGTTTAAGTCAGGCAGTCTGACCAAATCTAGTGTGCATCTACTTGAATCTCTGAATTTAACTGAACGATGTGCTGAAGCGTGACGAGTAACAATATATTTTCTTTATATTTTAAATAATCATCATTTATATTAGTTTTTACAATAGAATAAAGTAAGCGAATATTTACTTTTAATAATTAATGATAAATAGACATGATAAATAATTAATATACATCTTAATGTTGCTGCAATGAAGTGTATATAACAAAAATAGTAATTTACTTTATTTTTATTGATGTAAGTCGTTAAAATCTATCAGTAAAAATAAATGTACAATATAAGACAAAACAGGAATACCTGTGATATTTATTATTGCACAAAATATGTTACCATAATATCAAAATTTTATTTCATTTCATCTTGAACATTTGAATTCCTCAAGAATTTTTTTTTTACGCTCAATTAATAATATTTCGTTTAATTTCTACTGTAGTCCTACGTAAAATCGTTGGTAGGGTTAAGTAAAACTAACAAAATTCATATTAAATGAAGAAAAAATCTTTTTTTTTTCACAACAACTACTACCAAAGCATTTGACAAGTACTGCAAATGGACATTATGATAATTCGATACTCATCTAATGAACAAGACTATATTTTGCATTTACAAGCAATTTAAGAAAAATCTATTTCGGCGGTTGCTCAACATTAAATTTTCCTACAGCGACATCGAGAAAAGCATAAGCATGGCACAAGCGCTTTCACCGGCTTACCTGCGCATCGCTGGTCCACGTAGTAACTCGTACGCATTCAGGCGCGACCTTTACTCGCAAGAGATGCGCCCGAATGATGGCTACGAGTTTTCAGGTGAGTCGATCAGTTCGCACTTTTCGATTCCGAAGTAAATTGACGACTGAAAATTAACAGGTTCTTCCTCTTGTGTTGCTTTTTGTATGTATTGTCAATTGTGACATCAAATCAAAAAAAATAAAATAATGAACTTGAACAATCTATGTGGTTTATGGAAAAAGAATCTAAATCATTGTCTCCCACCGTACTTAAAAGAATTCGTTGAAATATACCTGGGGCTAATTTCAAGCCAGAAGCCAAACATTTTTATTGCCAGTGACCATAATGAGTCTCAAAAGCCGTTTTGTGTTTTTCTTTATCTCGTAAGGAAATAGACCAGAAGGATGAATTGAAATTTAATTTTTTTTAAATACACTTTTTTACACGTAGGATTCAATACCAATATCAAATTTTTCTTTAGCAAACATTAAATCATGTTTTGTTAAAAGATTATTCAAATTATTTATCTTACTTTTTTTCCAAGTGTTACTTTCACACTCTGATTGAGTTTCATGTTTACATATTCAGTAGTTGAACTCAAATTCTGATCGATTTCTAAGTTTTTATTTTTACATATAAGAAACTAAAATATAATCTAAGTTGACCAACAAATTATTCTTGAATAAATTTCTTTCAATAATTATAAATGAAAATTATTTATGTACAGTAAGGATCTTTCATCTCCTGTTGCTATTCCATATGCATCTACTAGCCCATTTTATGTTTGTATCATTTTGAATCCACTTATTTTGTTTGTTTATTGTTATTTCTTATAAAATTTTAAGTTTATAAATGTTACACTGGCTTCAGAGTCATATAGTGCAATATCCTTATTATTATCAAATACTTCATTCAATTTCCTAAGCGGGATCGTATTTAGTTTTTGATTCTGCTAATTTTATAATAGCTAAATCTGTTTTGTTTATTGATTAATGTTGCACTTGATGCTACATACCACAGCTTTAAATAGACTGCTAAAGTGAGGAAAAGAAGGTAAAATAAAAAGCCAGTCCGTAGCTTGGGCTGCCAAGCTGTCAACTATAATGTTGGCAAACTCTGACGACTTACATAACATCTGTTAAAGCTCAGATGCTGTACCCTTAAAATTGGTTGCGTTCTTGGAGTAAAGAATAGTGCAATATCTGTATTAGAAGAACGTGAATAGGCCACAAAAAAGGCATTCGTTGTGAGATGGAATACTGCTTCTATATGTACACTGTACGTGATCATACAAATAAATTTAACGATGTAGCCCTTGGCCTTTTTTTTGCCTCGCCCTCTCGAGAACAAGATCAGTATTGCTTCTACAAGATCAATACCCGTATATGTGAAAGGACATGCTACTGTGACTCATACTGCTGGGAGTTGACCCATCTGTTGCCCAGAACTACTGGTAGTGAATCGAGTGCATATAACATCGAGAAAGTACCCCAGGTGCCACTCATTGATTCGAAATTATCCATTCAGATCAACGTAGGTAAGAAAACATCAGCTGCGCTTTAGTAAGACGCCTGACGAATTGGCAGTTACCCGGTCGATAGGGTAATCTTGCTGGAAGGTAACGAGATCTTCTAATGCCTTGCGTGTCATTAAAGGGACTGAAGTGATGGAGCACACTGCATGTAGGAACAGCCATATGGTCTATTTAACTTTGCTTTTCAGTGTCAAAGTAATGCGCTTGAATGACTCTAAAACAGCTAATTATAGCCATCCTTTGTTCTTTGCCAGAGAGCGTAGAGTCCAGACGCNAATAATCATCATTTATATTAGTTTTTACAATAGAATAAAGTAAGCGAATATTTACTTTTATTAATTAAAATTGGAAAAAAATATGAAATTGATATTTCATTTTCTTTGTTACTATTTGTTATTACTTATTTCAAAAAAATAATTGTTGAAAATTTTGTAAGACATTTTTAAAAAAAACAAAAATATTTAACAAGATACTAGAAAGGAAATTTTTTCCGATTTAACGAATTGGTATGTTTAAGTCAGGCAGTCTGACCAAATATAGTGTGTATCTACTTGAATCTTTGTATTTAACGGAACGATGTGCTGAAGCGTGACGAGAACAATATATTTTCTTTATATTTAAATAATCATCATTTATATTAGTTTTTACAATAGAATAAAGTAAGCGAATATTTACTTTTATTAATTAAAATTGGAAAAAAATATGAAATTGATATTTCATTTTCTTTGTTACTATTTGTTATTACTTATTTCAAAAAAATAATTGTTGAAAATTTTGTAAGACATTTTTAAAAAAAACAAAAATATTTAACAAGATACTAGAAAGGATATTTTTTCCGATTTAACGAATTGGTATGTTTAAGTCAGGCAGTCTGACCAAATATAGTGTGTATCTACTTGAATCTTTGGATTTAACGGAACGATGTGCTGAAGCGTGACGAGAACAATATATTAAAGATTCAAATATAGTGTGTATCTACTTGAATCTTTGGATTTAACGGAACGATGTGCTGGAGCGTGACTAGTAACAATATATTTTCGTTACATTTTAAATAATCATCATTTAAATTAGTTTTTGCAATAGAATAAAGTAAGCGAATATTTACTTTTAATAATTAAAATTGGAAAAAAATATGAAATTGATATTTCATTTTCTTTGTTACTATTTGTTATTACTTATTTCAAAAAAATAATTGTTGAAAATTTTGTAAGACATTTTTAAAAAAAACAAAAATATTCAACAAGATAAAAGTAAGGAAGTTTTCTCCGATTCAACGAACTGGTAAGTTTAAGTCAGGCAGTCTGACCAAATCTAGTGTGCATCTACTTGAATCTCTGAATTTAACGGAACGATGTGCTGAAGCGTGACGAGAACAATATATTTTCTTTATATTTTAGTAATCATCATTTATATTAGTTTTTACAATAGAATAAAGTAAGCGAATATTTACTTTTAATAATTAAAATAGGAAAAAAATATGAAATTGATATTTAATTTTCTTTGTTACTACTTGTTTCTATTTATTTCAAAAAAAAATAACTGTTAAAAAATTTTGTAAGACATTTTTTAAAAAAACAAAACTATTTAACAAGATAAAAGAAAGGAAATTTTCTCCGATTCAACGAATTGGTATGTTTAGGTCAGGCAGTCTGACCAAACATTGTGTGTATCTACTTGAATCTTTGGATTTAACTGAATGATGTGCTGAAGCATGACGAGTAACTAAAGAAATTTTTGTTATTTTTTTTTTCAAACTAGTGCTGTACACATTGGCATACAAAATATAAAAAATATCACTTGTGTGCTCATAAACTGAATAATTTTTAATTATAATTACGATTGCGTACTGAGTCCAAATAAGCTAAATCTTTTGTTTTCATTTAACTTTCTCTAAACTATTTTACTAAACCTAGACTCAGTACTATGTTTTATATTCAAAGAAACCCTTAATTTAACTTGATTTTCTAATCAATGGTGAAAAAAAAACCTTCATCAAAAAAGAAAATCTCTACAAGTATTCCCAGCCCTGATAAATAATAAAACTCGTGTGGGCTACATAAAAAAAAAAAAAAAACTTCCAAATAACTATCGCATGCACATTTTCTCACAGAATGCCAGGCACGCTGCAAAACAAGTGGCTCAAAGCTGGGCCAAGAGGTACAACGGTTGCGCAAAATGCTGGACGCGTTCCCGCGTTACAGCGACGAGGCCACTAACGGTGGCATCGTTATCGGACCTGATGTCGTTACTTTTAAAACTCACGAGCAGCAGCAGTACCTTCAAGACTACTTTAGTGTCGCTGGATCGGCGCTTACTGCTATTACTTGGCATCCGTGAGTTAATTTTATTTTATTTCTTTTTTTAGCTGCTTTGATTGCATAAAAAATTTAAGATTATTTTTTACGAAAAAATAAATGGGTAGATGAGACAATGTATCAGAATCATTAAAATTAGATAGTAAAAAATTAATTTTACATTTTAATAATAATCAAAAATAAACTAAATAATTATTGACCGCGTCCATATCGTTTTAACAAGAAAGTAAAAAATTGCACCATAATTAAAGAGTTTGTCATCATTTAAAAATATAATATAATTCTTATTAGTGTAGAATAAACGTTTAAAATGTAACATTCCAAAACAATATGCATTAACACTACTACTATTTAAAAAAAAGAAAACGAGTTCTCTTTTAAAACTTTTCAAATGCAGACTGAATTTTCATTTTCATAGTTTTACGTTATTCAAAAATAGTTTAATGGTATTACGTTAAAATATTACTTGAGTATTACATTAACTTAATGAATCTTAGATCTTAATGAATACTTAAGTTGCTTATCAGAATACTCATAAAGTATATGAATATCTTAATCCTACTAAAAAAAATTAAAATTATGGATGGATTTTTATCTACGTTATTTTACAAAAACTTATTAAATTATACGTATCTATATTATTTATTCAGGGACTTTGCGGGTATCAGTATCGATAACGATGGAGTCTCAATCTATCATGACAATCTTGCTACAGAAAAAGATAGCCTTCTCAAGATTGCTGGGACTAAAATTGCAAAAAAACCATTATGGATTGGTAAGGATGATAATATTATATTAAAACATCGAATAAGTACATAGGATAATAGACAAGATATAAAGGCTTGAGATATTAGGTTTTTATTCAACGGACTTAAACTTTTG
>NW_019379577.1:2353635-2374783 GCF_000648655.2 Copidosoma floridanum | reverse complement strand
TTATTGTTATTATTATTTTTTTTTTTTCTATTGGTATTAGTAAATTAAAATTTCTATTTTTATTAGCATAAAATTTATTTCTAAGACGGAAACATTGCTTACTTGTTTTTTCTTCGAATCATAATCATTATACTGTTCAACTAATACAAATATAGTGAGTGGTTCGGAAATAATTTTTGTTATTAATCAACGTTGTTCCATTATTATATTGTGTACATGGTTATTAACAGAAAATATTCGAAGTGATTAAAAAATAATTATTTTATTTAAAAAAATACAAATATTATTACAAACTATCAAGACAAAAATCATAATTAATATGTATTAAACAGCCGAATCAAAACGAGAGGTCTGCAAGCAGAATTTCTTAGGAGCACTTGTGTGGGCAAGGCGATTAGGGAATTCCGCAAAACTTGACATCCAAGTTCTCATGAGACAACCGGACCACTCTGATCTCTTCAGACCAACACCGGTAAAATGTTCTATCATTATGCAACAAATAAAATCTATTTCACTTTATAGGTACACACGTATTGTGCAAAACCGCTATGATATCAATTTTTTTCATTCAATCACTCTTTTTATTACATTCCAAGAGAAATTTCCATACATAAAGTAATATAATGATTCCCCCAAAATTACAGGACTACTGGGTGTCGATGCTACACAAACTGCTGGTAGGCCGAGTAGTTCTTGACGTGAAAATAGCTAACGGTAATCGCACCCACGTATTTTTTTACGCTCACTGCACGAAGCCGTCGGTGGACTACGAAAAGGGTTCGCTTACGATTTTTGGAATCAATCTCACACCAACAAAAATTACGGCGTCTGTAGCTCTCAAGGGCCTCCGATCCCAGGTAGTACACAAGTACGTCTTGTTACCTGGTTTTGATGCGCCGAACCGAATGTTTGCCCAGTAAGGAGAGTTTATTCGTCACTTTTTTTAAATTGTTCATATTTATTTTTAATTTTGGAAAATTTTATTTTTTATTCAATTTCAGATCAACTATGCTGAACAATGAACTGCTGACACTGGTCGGGGGAAAAAAAGTTCCTCACATACGGCCCG
Organism: Copidosoma floridanum; assembly: GCF_000648655.2. The sequence continues at coordinate 2,373,714 of NW_019379577.1, read as the reverse complement.
TGATCTACAGCGATGAAAGAGGAGTGAAATTAAGTTTGCCATCTGGTGGGATTGGCTTTTGGGTTCTCCCTGGCGTCAAAGTAAGTTTAATATTTAAAATTGACATTTGAAAAGAAAAATATTTCTTGTACATACAAATTCATTTACAATAAATTAATAATGAATAATTTAATTTTTATTGAATTGTTGATGTTTCCTTTTCGAAAAATTTATTTTGAACTTATGGCAAGATAAAAGAAAGGAAATCTTCTCCGATTCAACGAATTGGTATGTTCAGGTCAGGCAGTCTGACCAAACATTGCGTGTATCTACTTGAATCTTTGGATTTAACTGAACGATGTGCTGGAGCGTGACGAATAATTAATATACATCTTAATGTTGCTGCAATGAAGTGTATATAACAAAAATAGTAATTTACTTTATTTTTATTGATGTAAGTCGTTAAAATCTATCAGTAAAAATAAATGTACAATATAAGACAAAACAGGAATACCTGTGATATTTATTATTGCACAAAATATGTTACCATAATATCAAAATTTTATTTCATTTCATCTTGAACATTTGAATTCCTCAAGAATTTTTTTTTTACGCNAATTAGATTGATTTGAATAATTTTAGCTAACAATTTTATGAGAATGTTGCCTTGTATTTTTATTAGATCTAAAGGTTCGTCTAATAAATATATAATAATAATAATTAAGTATTTATTGCAATTTATTGCAGCCCTGAACTCACTCTTAGTATATTTAAGCTATTTGTAAGTAAAATCTTTGAGAGATATTCTCAGATTTAAATTTTTTATACAATCGAGACATTGTGTCATTAGATCAAAGCGTGCATGGAGCAAGAAGAAGAAATGGCGAAAAAAAATTTATCGAAAAAAATAGCCAAGCAATTCGAAGACTTGGCAGTCGATCCTCCGCTTCAATCGCCAATCCCCAGCGGGGCGTCTGACGAACAGAAAAGATCCAACCAGCAGCAGAGTCAAAAACGATCCTTGACTCGACAGCACCATCACAAGGACTTTAAGGATAATGGGCGCAACGATTCGGAAGAATCGAGAAAATTCCAGATGAGCCAGATTGAATTGGCGAAGCGTAGCTTGAAAAGACTCGACAAAATTCTGAACAAGCGGGATAATCAAGCTAACAAACGCAAGGTATGGACGAGCTCTGGGAGTCGATATTTTAGATAACACTTATTAATGGTAATGTATTTTATTGTGGTTAGAGTGAAAGTATTCATGGGGTGTTGGTTGACAACAAAGAAGGTGAAAGAAAGAGCCCAATCTCCGAGGAGGATTTGTCTGAGGGATCGAGTGACAGTCTGGAAACTGAACAATCCGAAAAGGAAATCCAAGTTGCGCTCGAGGAGTACAGAAATCACTTGGACAGTGAAACACGAAAAAAACAAAACAGCGCCATGGGAGGAGTACAAAAGGATTTGAATAAGGTGATTTTTCACCATATGAATACAAACAAAAATTATGCAGATAAATTTTTTTATTTTCAATACAAATGACGTACACATTATTTTTAAATAATTGTAAGTCATCAATATCATTAAATTTATTATTTAAAAAGTTGCTTTTAATTGTTATATTATTTATGTATTTTTCATCAAAGTTTTGATGGTTTTTGAGTGACAAAAGTTTTTCTTTTTTGCTTTACTGTTAAAAATGTTTTAAAACGGTCTGCTTTCATAAAGAGTGTATAATTATTGTATGGATTAAAAAACAATCCGTCTAAAAATATATAGAATCAAGAATTAAAAAATATAACGTTACTAAGTAATTGTATGATTATTAAGATATTTGGTACTTCAATTAAGCACTGTAACATATATTTACAAAAATATTTTCTTGTTTCAAATCAGGTTATGGATACGGAGAAGGCAATTGAAGCGCTTACCTTGATCACAAAAGTGGAAAATGTAATAAAATTATTGGAACCAGAGGTTGAGGACCAAGACAGCGACTCGAAGTTGAACTTACAAATAGGCAATGAAAGCTCTGATGCTCTGCTCCATGAGGTTCTGAACAGTAAAAAATCGAAGCGAACTATCATACCAACGGGAATCGAGGACCAGTTGAAGGCTCTGTATCAATTGTTATCTGAAGAAGAGAAAGAGAAGAAAAAAGAAAGTATGTCAATATTTTTCGTTCTTTTGATTGGTTCGTTTAATTTTTTTTTTTTTTTTTTTTTTTTTTGTATACCTGATACATTTTTACATAAAATGAGGCATAAACTCTCAGTAAAAATTTTTAGGCTTTGAATAAAATTGGAAGTTATTTATTCTGGTAATGGTTTAGTTTTTGATCATTATTTAATACGACGTTATATTACAAATTAAAATCAAAATATAGAAATTTCTCTTCATTAAATGTAAATCAAGATACGTAGAAATCTACATCAATTGACGATTTAATTCTGATTGATAATAAAAACTTGTTTAATTAATTATTCAACACGAAATTACAACTGAATGTTTGTAATTGATGATGAAATTTAAAATCACAATGAAAAAAGTAAAATTACCCATGTATTTTACTATAACTAACTTTTTGTAAACTATTGGCATCGATTACGTGAAACAATACGATTCCGGTTTTTCAAAACTATTTTTTAGTTTCATCCTCTAATGTAAAAAAAAGATATTTAAAAAATTCATACTAAAAAATTTGACACGCACATGAATTCATATAAATAAATGTTTTCAGTAAATCTTAAATTTTTAATCAACAGATAAATCACGCCAGAGGCGTGAATTCAGCAAGAATTTAGAGGATGACCGACAAAAAGAGTATTCAGCCAACCAAAAACGGGGAAAAAACCCCCAGATCAAAAACCATGTAGATAACTCAAAGCAACGACATGGATCACAGAAGAAAGACGAACGTACGTCTGATGAAATCGATGAAAAAGAATTTTCTGCTCTTCAAACTCAGCCACCCCCCAAGATATTTTCAGAGGATGAAATCAACGTACCAACAAGCATCGACCCAAGTAAGATCGAAGGTAAACCACGGCAGTCAACAACAATAGTCATTGAAGACAAAAATGGAGATACGTCATTGGAAGTCGAAAACACTGATGACATGCCCAACGTTTCCCATGGGGAAGCTAATGAACAAAAGATGGTTGAAAAAACGAATACCAAGACTTTCGACGACTCGCAAAGAGAAACATCAAACAAGGACGAAGTAATTGACGAGACCAGTAAGTTTATAAAATGTTGGAAAAAATAGCTATTTACGCACCTAGTGAGCGAGGTCAAGAATGTCGCAGATTTCACATGAATAAATGGTTAATGTGAAATCTAGGGCATTTTTTAACCTCCGAACGTGGTGCGTATACGATTTTACGTCTTCTGGTGCTTGGTAAGTAAAAAATGTTCACTTACGGAGCACCAGTGACGTAAGTACGATTATGTGATTCATTAAAGTTTGTCTTCCTTTATTTCCTTATTTGTTAAATGAAATAATAATTGCAGCTACAACCCCGGATGGTGAGATGAATACTGAACCATCAATTTTCAAAAGTGTAACACTTTTGCCGGGTGGTGCAAGTGGATATGAAAATCAGCGAACTAAGAGACAAGTAAATGATCTCGAGGAAATTTTACACGAAGAAATGATGTCCCAAGATGACAGCAACTCGAAAGATTGCCATTGCAGAGTCATCCGGGCCTCAAGCAATTGTAAAGTCTGCACCACCAGAGGGGAAAAGCCTAATCCACGAAGAATCAACGTACCAGCTCGAGTGTTGCGATACCCTCTTCCACGCACTTCCAGTCGTACTGGACATAGAACGCGACGAGATACCCAAGATTCCTCACATGTGAGTCGAAGCAAAGTGAGAAGGCAAAGGAATCGAGGGTTAATTGAAAATTGTACCTCTTCTTCGGAAAAAGGAAAATCAAAGACCACTGAAATGTCGGTAGATAACGATGAAAAATTGGATCAACGAGTAGATTCAAAAGAATTCGTCACTGAAAGAATTTCAACAACTCGTGTTGGTAAACTAAAGACCGCTGAAAAAATCATCAAAAATGAGTTGGCATTGGAAAATGATGGAAGAAAAATTGCGGGAAATCGTTTACCAAGAACCATCTCACCCACTCCAAAGTCCGTTCTTAAGAAAAGAGTTTCTAAGATCAAAGACAATTTACAAAATGACCAAGAAGACGGTAATGAATCTGTCGATGACTTCAACATATCTTTAACCACTGATAAAAATCCTAGCCACAAGCAAGTTGTCAACACACATAGTAGGGAAGCCAAAAAAGACAAAGTTATCGATAAGTCAAAGATATTAAAAAGTAATGTAGAACAACCTTCTCAGACCAAAGATTTGAGGAAAAATGTCAAAGTAAATCTAGATTCTATTACTGAAAAAAATTTTAAAACCGAGTCACTTAATGATAGAAAAGAGAAACATACGATGAGAGGTACGAGCTCTAATAAAAAAAAGAAACAAACTGAAAACCAAAATGGGGAGACTTTAGTCACAAGTACACCTGCCAGTATGCCAAATTCCGCATACGTAAAATCTAAAAGTACTAAAGAACAACATTATCAGACCAAAGATTCGAAGAAAAACTTGAAAGCTAATCCGGAATCTATTTCTGAAAAAAGCCACACTACCAACTCATTTAATGAAGAAAAAAATAAACATGGGATAAAAAGCGGAAGTTCTAATAGAAAAAATAAACGAATCGAAAACAAAAATGCTGAAACTAAAGTCTTAAGTACACCAACAAGTGCGCAAAGTTCTGTGATTACCAGATCAAAAAGTGATGTAGGAAAATCACATCAGGCTAAAGATTCAAAAAGAATTAATGATAATGTCTACAAAACAATGAGTGCAGAAAAAAACTTTGATGCAGACTCGTTTGATAGTAAAAAAATTACAAAAAAAAAGAAACAAAGTGGAAACCAGAGCACTAATTTTTTATCCTCAAGTACGAAAAATTCTTCAAATAAATTAAAAAATGAAGCAGGACAATCTGTTCAGACTAAAGATTCAAAGAGAAACAATGCTAACGTCAATAATAAAATAAATCCAGAATCTATTAAAGAAACGAAATCAAAGGCTGATGTAACCAGTAAAGAAAAAGATCAACGCATGACAAAAAACTCAAACCCCAACAAAAAAAAGAAACAAACTGAAACTCAAACTACTGAAACCGCGGTCTCGAGAACATCAATCGGGACACCAAACAACTCAAGAAAACAATCAATTCCGAAGAGTAAGAATATGGATGCAACGATTACTCAAATTGATCAAACCAAGTTCAAACAAGCAAAATTGCTGACAAGATCAGAAGAACTGGTGACTCCAAAGAAAGAAAACACAAGTAGACACGATAAAAAAAGAATGGAGATACCTCCGAACACGAAAAGTTATGAAAATGGTAGAGTAATTGATCATAAAATACGACGCGAAGAGTTGGAAAAAATAAAACTCCAGTTACGAGCGAAACGTGAAAAAATCCTACAGCAGTATAGAGACGAGTTAATAGAAGCGATACACAAAAACTCGGATATCAAATTTCGCAATAGACAAAAACGAGATGTACTAGCTACTCAGGCAAATACAAAAAGAAATGAATCAACGGCAGACCAGAAAACAATAAAGTATATTGTTCAAAAAGACACGCACCAATCAGCAGAAAATGAAAGGAAAATACCAATCATCGAAGTTACAGGACCACATCATGATATACAAAAGAGGAAATCATCAGAACCAGTCGGATCAGAAATGAGCAAAGATAAGAACATGAAAAATGTCGAAGATTTGGATGATAAGAAACAAAAGACTCCGATTAATATTTATTTTGATGATGAATCATATGACCCGATAAAGAATGCAGGAATTGAGTCTATAACAAGATCACCCTATCTTTATTCAGACAGATTTGGTGGTACCGAAAGGTATGGAAACCCAACACTGGAATATGGAGGATCGGGAGAAAGTAGTCAAGAATACTACACTCAGCAGCCACAATATCGACAATCAAATCAATTTCACCCTTATCTAATATATAATCAAGATGGTGTTGTACCAAACAAATATGGCCCAAATTATCATCAACGAGATATTGTGCCGAACGATAGAATTGTTGTAAACTTAGACAAAAAGGTTGTGCAACATCCATCAGGTGTTAGTGACTTCGATAAAAACGATCAGAGTCAAAATCAGTCAAAGCAGCAGAAAAACCAGTCACAAGAACCACTGATATCTTTGCGACAAAACGGATTACCACAGAAATCTCAGGCAGATGAAAGTCTACATAAAAGCAATACTTCACCCATCCAACATGAAACAGTCAAATCAAACCATAGAAAAGAAAGAAAAATAAATCTAAAAATCTTTGAAGTGCACCCATCGATTTATGATAATGACGACTATAATTACAGTTTTCGAGAAATATATCCTGAACCATCGTACCTCTTTCCTGTTGGAGGCTATCGTCCTGGTCCCTACGAGTATATAAACAGCAGATATAAAAGGGCAATGCATAGAAAACCAATGATTCAAGAGCCATTATCATTTAATTTGGGCCTTGAAAAATCAAAGAATAACAACATGAAAGGTAAATTTTAAGTGTACAGATAAAAATTGATTTTACATATTCACATGTTGTATTTACAATTATAAATACATCAAAATCATTCTATGTTTTTAGTATTCTAATTAGCTCAAACATTTGTAGCAATTGTAATTTTTTTAACATGGGATTGTTTGATTTCAGCTTTCGATAATTATTCTCGAAAAAAACGAATGGCAGAGGACTTTTTGATCGCAAGAAAAACATCCATCAACAAAAACATTAAGAAAGTATCCAAATATTTTGACAAGAAGAACAAAAAATTTCCAAAGAGCCCAGTAAACACTGACAACTCCAAAAAAATCTTTTTAAAAAATACTTCCCAAACACAAAATCGTGTCAGAGACATCGAAAATTTCAAAAGGAAAAAACGATCGTACACAGATAATTCGACTGACTATCATCAAAATTTCAACGATATCAGCATTCAACTAGACGACCTGGACGTGAACGTATCTCCGATGGACGAGAAACTACTTCAAATGAAGAAATATTTAGAACTACCCAACAACCCTCTGAGCAAAGAACGAAGTACACTTGAAAAAATAACCAACTCGACAACACAGGCAAACATCGAGTCAATTGTGGTGGATGCACTACCGAAGATCGAGACCCTCGTCACTGAAAAATTGAAAAAAGCGCAGAGTCTGACGGGGTCTTTCAAAGATTTTATCGAGACATTTGATGAAACTCTCGATGAAACGACACAGATGACAAATACTGAAAATTCCGCTACTGAGGTCAACGATGAAAAAAATGACCACAGTGTCATTCAATCTACGGTGAACAGTGTCAAAAAATTTTTTGACGTTGCCTCGGCAATCACTCACCTTGTATTGAGTCAAGGATAAATTTTATACCAGTTTTATGTGAGCGTACTTAAAGTATTGCAGTGTACATATTTATCTCATTTTCGATACTTATCAATAAATTCATATACTTGTTGCAATTTTTACGATAAGATTATCGGAAAAAATATGTAGGGCACATTTTGTATGTTGGATATTTTTATACTCTAAAATGTAAGTCAAAGTTACTAATGTGGCATTTAAAATGTAACTTTTAGGTACACTACGAAAAAAAAATGTATTTTTCGCCTAATAAATACTTTACACACAACCATAAACATTGTTTGCTTATTATTATTTTCGAAAGCTAACAGAAAATAAATTAAATTTCCTTTTTTGATTGTTTGTTTATTTTTCATTCTTATAATTGTTTTAAATATTATCTGCACTTAATTATAATTTTTTAATTTGTTTAACAATGTAATGACTAGAAGTCAAAATAAAAGAGTTATTTTTTCATTAATCAGTCATTTATTAAAATTAATTATGGTTTTATAAATTGTGTAACATTAAATTTCAATATCTGATCACAAAGCAGCAACTGTACGACTCTATATTATAATTAGATTTCAACAAGTAAATTTTTTAACAAAACAATATATACACCTTGAACAAAAAAATGATTGACCAATTTATGATACGATTGAAGAGATAAAAGTAGATATTTTAAAGTTTAACTAGGACACTCTTAGAATTGTGCAATGTACCAAATAAAACATGTATTCTTGCTAACGACACCAATCGTATCAACAACGAGTCAACAGAGTTCCAAGTACCGAAACATAAAACAACATATATAACATATATGTGGATAAAAGTAAGCGTAGTCATAAAAAAGCAACAAAGTATCGTATGGGTCAATCCCTTTTGTTGCACACCAGTTTATTTTTAATAATAACCAAAAATAAATTCAGAAAGAATTGATTAAAATAATGTCAAACTACAATACTTACCCATCACGTTTTCATTGTCTACTTCAAGATATAGGATTATTTTATTTCCATATATCAAACACAAACATCCATTATTCTTTTGTTACTCACTTTGCTTTGTTACATACACGTCTAAACCTGCTTGCTTCTTTCGCAAGGGCCTTACCATGCTGGGAAAGATCGTTTTTACGAACGACCAGTCGATCGCGTCTCGTCGAACCGACACAACGTGCTCGTTATTCAAGTATATCACGACCATAAATAGTTCGCCAAGTTAATATATCAGTTAATTTTATGAAGTTACTTTTAACAAATTTAAAGTGCGTAAAATCACTTAAGTTTCTTTAATAAAAAGAAAAAATATTTAAATTTATTTTTAAAAATGAGTAAAATTCGTACGGTCCAATGTACTATAACTTGGCTCTTGATTTGTAGCCTTTTTTCAATTGGTTACAGTAGTAATTTTGGGTGAGTACACTTTTTTTACTATTTTTTTTCCTACTTCTTTTTTATAGGAAGACGAAATAATTGAACGTCACGAAACCATTGAATTTTAAATTTGAATCAATTCTCCTTACGCAAAAAAAATGGAAAAACGTTTACCAAGTAAGTTTATTATGAGTTGTGATGAAACTGATGACGCCGGCATGCGTCAAGTATAACACATGAATTGTATTTTTACGAAGTGTTTCAAAACAAATAAATTTGACGTTATGTGAACGGAGAAATTTTCATCCTTGGTCTTATAATAACCGACGAAAGTTAAACTGCTTTAAAGGAAATATGTCAAAATGATGCATACAAAATTTATTATTATGAATTTAATAGAAGATTTCGTTCGAAAATTATTTTTTTTACAAGTGTTCCAAGTACCTATTTCAATATTTTACATTCGCTAAACATTTTATATTGTGACAGATACTGTGAATTTGAGTAAACATTTCATACCTATGAAATCAATAAAACCAAGGAAGTTTACACAGGTTTTTGTTTCCAATACATTATAAAATTGATTGATGAACAATGAAAAAACAGATCTTGTACTTTACTTAATGTTTTGAAGAAAAAAATGATTTTCTCGATTTCGCCATACTACTCCGAAGTACATTTTTCTAATTGTAAAGACATTATTTGTTTATTTGATTTTTGAATATAATTTGCTTTTTGTTAAAAAAATGCTTACCAAAATACGAAGCTTTATTTTTGAAATATTAATAGCTTAAAAGACTTATTATACTTGATTCTATAAAAGCTCATATTTATACGAGAAATTATGCATAATTAGACCTACTAAGAATCTTGTGTATACGAAAAAAAAACAGAGTAAACTTAGGAAATTTAACCATGAATGCAAAAATTATACAAATAAGTTAGATTTTTTCATGATTTGCGGCTTCAAACCGCTTTAATTTTGTTTCTATTACGCCTTATACATATTACTTTTTTTTCAATGACTGCTTTAATCGAGATATTTTGATATTAATGTTATGGACAGTACGAGCCACACCTATGTGGTGTTCAGCAGTTCAGAATACTGATTTACAATTGACTTACTAGTACTTGAAGAGGTGTCAATAAAAAAAACACAAAAAATTTAAGAATAAATCCCAAGGCCTGTGGATTCTAATTATTATTGTAAAAACTTAATTCATTGTTTTGTTTATGCAACAAACGTCATAATTATAAGTGCTACGAACTTCCTGACTTAAATCAACAAAAATTTTCGATAATCCAATTTTTTGGATATAACATTGTGTGTTTATGTGTAAAGAATGTGCAAATAACATTTCAGATCATAACATACAGTAGAGAAAATTTGAGGTGCGATTGTGGAAAAATATCATCGGAATCCAAGGGTCTTGGGAAATATTTCTGAATTTTTTAGGATTTTTTTATTTAGACATCTCCGAGTACTAGTAAGTTGATTGTAACTTGGTACTCCAAATTAACTGAGCGCCTCATAGGTACGGCCTGTAGTATCAATAACAACCTTAATAGATGTGGATCCTTTTTTCTTATTTAAAATAATTTTTATATTTCTGTAACTAATAAATTGTTAAGTCTGGAAGCCATTAATTGTTTTGTTACTCGTATGTGACATTTTTTCATAAGTAAGGCCAATTTGAAAAGACCATTGACAAATTCAATTGATTCCTTATTTCTTATTCATTATGTACATTTTTACCATATTCCGAGAGGTAGGGTAATGGTTTATTATAAAAATTACACCATAGAAAATGATGTGCCATGAATTTTTTCCGTGATACAAATCAATTTAAGTACTTGTTTAAAACTGAAGCCATTTAAACACGTTGCTCATCACTAATGTCAAAATTCATTTCACAGGCAAACTCTTCACCTTACCAACTTAGGTGCAAGACCGAAACGAGGCCTGGTCATCCTCGTCCCCACCACAGCCGACAGCTCCAAAGCCTTTTTAAAAAACCTCAGGAACATCCATGAAATTCACCCATCTGAAACCGACAAATACATTCACGACGCCGCCTTGAAATTCCTCACACCCCGCAATAACAACAACATTCTCCACACCACTTCTCAGAAAGACTCTTTGAAACCTTACCTCCACAAGCTGTCGGTGATTAACCCCACAGAGATTCCAAAGCGCCAGGACAACGCTCGCAAAATCCGGCGCCACATCCAAGAAGGCCACAAACCACGGGGCACGTGGGACAACAAATACGCTTGCCACTGCCAAGAATCCCAATGTCCCGATAATCTCTGCAACCCCCAGACTGAAGCCATGAGCTGGAAAACCAATGTCAACGAGGACGAGGACGCCTCCACTGAAGTGACCGACCACGAAGAAAGATGGAATATGGCCCAGCCTACAAAGGTTCGCATACCCGTTGCCAATAGCCTAAACACCGGCCAAAGTGTCCTGACTACAGGAAGCGACGAGCATAAAGCAAAATACCGCATACTACCGGTCTACCAGGGCATGCCGATCAAGTTGCTGGAGGACGAGCTGTACTCTATCGTTGTGCCCCAAGATCCCAGCACTGTCTTCTTCGACGAGGACGAGTGCCATGGATCCAATATCTGCGAGCTCAGCAACGAAGACCTCGTTGTCCAGCCTTTGAGGGTTTTTTCCGGCGAGGATTTCTACGGGCAATCGGTTGACCACAACAACGCTCCCGACATTGGCCTGAGAAAGGTATTTAACGCTGATACTCCGAGCACTCAAATGGACACGCCACGGGCAGGAGATCAACAGCAGTTGATAGATCGCTCGAGGTCTGAGAGACCGAACCATTCGCTAGCACGTGGTGACGAGGGTTTTAAAAAACCATCGCGAGCCGCGCCGAAAAACAATCCCAACAGGATCGAGAGCACGGAAATGCCGATTCAGTCGGTCGATCAGAAGCCAAAAGTATTGCGCAACCAACAGACGCAGGTGAATAAGAAGGACGAAATTCGTTTGCAGTGCACGGTGAAGAGGGTCTTGAACAACTTTGTGCCAGGGAGGTCACGGGATTTAATGGCGAATAAGGGTAATGCCGTGGACATCGATGTGGAGGATTTGCTACCGGAAATACTTGAGACACCAGCACTGAGGAGTCTCCTGGTAACTTCAGAAGTTGAGGATATGGTAGTGCAGATGGTGGGTGAGCTCCTCGGGCAAACTGCGGTGGAGGACCGCTCGATCAGAAAAGTGTTGCGCGAAGTGGTCCGTAGGATACCTATAAGATTAACGGTGACGCCTTCTGGTGAGGAGTTGTCGGGTGGTCAATGGGTCAGTGAACACGTGGTGGTGCCAGAGAAGTCCGGAGGTACTCCCAGAGAGGTCTTTGAGAAGATCAGATGTATAATCAGGGATTCGGGGATTCGAATGAGCGAGGTGGCGCTACCTGTCGTTAGGAACGTGATTGTTAAAGCGGTGAAACGCGCATTGGATAGGGAGCGCGGGGTGGCCGACGAGTTCGCTATTAGGCGGGCTTTTGATTGCTTGTCACCATTGAAGGTTAATGATGAAATAGAACCGGTAGACGATGAGCTCGAAACTGGGAATTCAGATGGAATTTCTGGAAGATCGACTCCTCGGTCTAGTGTTGACACCACGGCTAGAAAGTTGCCTGATGATACCAATAAAAATGCAGATTCAGTGTTTCTGGGGAAAATTCTGACGATTGGCTCAAAACAGATGTACGTGGGTGATGGTGTGAGGCTACCCGTGACCGTCAAAAAACAACCAAACGGTGCGCTAACTTTGACTTTGGCGGGTGAGATGGGCAAACGTGATGATTATCCGTCCCATCAATTGTCGAGCAATGAAGATGGACGCATTACACGAGAGATACGCGATGGCGTGGTCGTTCCCAGACTGAGTTTTGCGGGTGAGTATTCGACATAAGGGTTTCGAAGGGGACGATTTTCCGATGCGTTAAGGTAGTACTGTCTCATATCGATTGATCTACAAGATATCGATGAAATTGTAAACACAGGTCAACGTTTGCTTAAAAACATATGTTAAAAATAGTATTTTTGAGACATTTATTTTTGATTCGAAAAAATCTTGAATTTTCTCACATGAGACTCCAGGTGGAAAAGATAGTATTCCAAAAGTCAACTAGAAAAATGACCACGTAATACCACGTATTTTGAGCGAATAAAAAAATATATTGGATAGATACTTCGTTTTCTACTAAAAATTATAATAATTAACAAGTACCTGTTTCACCCTTAAATCGAGATATTTTTTTTTTTTTACATGACAAATTGATTAATACTTAGCAGTTATACTTTTAACTTATTTCAGATGATGAAGTAACAAGTAGCGTAGAATCCATTAGTGTACAACGCGCCCGAAGAGAATCCGGCGAAATGATAACTTATGGTACCAAAACAGCAAAAGAGATGGTGACAAAGAAAGTGGATGGAAACAAAAATACGCGTATAAGTACTAGATGCAAAAGTCAAGATAAAGAAGAATCAAGGAGTCGTGAAAAAAATCGCCCAACCTCAACGGTCAAGACATTACTTACCGATCAAACTAACAACTATTCGATTTCCGAAATAGGAGCGATTCAGAGTCAACGAGACGGAAAAACAACAGATACATCGGCACCGTACAAATATCAACGTCAAGCTAATGAAAATACCCACGTACTCAAGAATGTTCTTTATAGAATGAAAAATTTGCTGGTTGATACAACATCCAGGCAATAATTTTACAGTTATTTATATTATTCCGTAAAAAAATTTTTCTCTTTTCATAACGTAGGATTTTCCGAGTTTTATATTTTTAAGATTTTTATTAATTCATTAACGGCATATAAGTATGATAATTTTAATATCTGTTCGTCACATTTGATTCAAATTTTTCATTAAATCATATTTTGGCCTACTAATTTTGTACAACACTTAGAGGCAAGATTATTGTAATATGGGGACTAATAATATATGATTATTATTAAGAAGTTTTATAAAAAAAATGTTCGTTTGTATAATAAATTATTTATTCATAAGAAAAACCGTACACAAATACTTCAATTTTTCGCAACAAGCTTTTCAATTTATCCCATAACGTTTTAAGCAAGTGTCTTGTATAATTTACCACAAAAAGAATTTATTTTGTATTTTATTCATTAAGTAATGTCTTTCCTTGTTATGTATAGTCAATAACAACGCTGGCAATAGCAAGATGACGAATGTCGTTCCTACTCAAAAATGAAAATAGCATTATTTATTCAGATCGAATATTGTAGTTAAAAGAAAAACATTTGTTTACGGTGATTGAAAATAAAAGAGCTTAGGCTACTTTATTGAATTAAGAGGTAGCCTTAAAAATTGCCAAAGTGTGCACTGTTGGCATGGCTATAACTTGGGTAAATCAAAAATTTTCAGCTAAGTAATGCCAGTAGGTATTAGACGAATAATTGAATGGTAGCTTATGGCAATTACCGGGCCTTAGCTGAAATATATAATAGTACATTGTCGTCGTTGGCAGTACACACCTTGACAGTGTATCAGATTTTCTAAAAACATTACATAAAGTTATGTGATGGCTGAAAATCATCCGTATATAGTCATAAGTTCCGCAAAGTTTTATTTGCCAAATTAACTTCTGAAAAGTTTGGCCAAACATTCGATAATCTTTTGCCATTTTTCGCGCGTGACTATGAAGTAAACTCAAGTAGTGAGCATTTTCCAAAACTTGTTCCTATGATAATTTTTTTTTTTTCAATTTCACATAACAACAGCGTCTATCAGTATTAGATAAATTTGGAAAATTTCGAGAATAATACATTAATAATTCCATTATGCACGTGAGCTGTTGTAAGTTCTTTGTTTCTAAATCGACAACACATCTTAACTATCTACATTATTCTTATGCAGTGGCACTTTTTGAAAACTATGAATCCTATAATTTTTTTATAATATTTACTTGGAAAATGACAATTATCATCCGTGATAGACTATCAGAAATAATAAAGCGTGGAAATTTTTTTCTACACTGTTCTCTTTCCAGCTCGAACATTTATAATGTCATTCCAATCCAAGGTCTTTTTTTTTGAAAAAAAAAAAAGTATTTAAAAATATGAAGATTTCTCTTAAATAACTTTGGAATTGAAACCACTGTAATTCTTTGTCACAATTTTTAGCAGCACTGAGTTAAAAAAAAATATTTTTTTATATTCGATAAGGCTTGACATGAGCTTACATTTAAGCTGGAATAGAATATTTCAGCTATGCATCAGATTACTTACATACACCGAAAACAGACGTGTTTTTTCATCGAAAATTGATTATAATTTACTACTACAAAATATCGTATATCTTTTTCATAAAAAATTTCGTTCAGCTAATCTTTTTTTTTCAACAAGTTTTTAAGTTGGTCTGAGATAGTTGTTGGAGTTCACAAAATTTTTATTAACAATCTACGCCTGGACGTATTAAATCGTCTTTTGAATACTGAGAGAATACAAAAACCAATGGATGGCTAATGCTTTATAAGACGAAACCCAAGAAAAATAGGTATATTATACATCACATTCACATTTCATTCCTTTTTTTTGGAATAATTTAAATAAATGTAAAAAATTCATTTTGAGCCAACACCTTGTTTAGAAAGCCTCTACGTTGGTAAATCTTGAATCTCAAAACGAAAAAATTGTTATGTGTAAACAGATTAAACCAAAACCACGGTGATATTTCCATGCATGTTCATGGGTGCAAAAAAAGTGCGAATCGTTTTTATTTATCTAGTAAACTCAACTTGTGAGAAATTCTCCAGTATTTATTTCATAAAGCTTAATATTTCGATAAATTTTTCGTAATCTCATAAGTAATTAGAAAATTTTATAGAATAATACATTAAAACCACATTAAGTACATAAGCCGACTTGAACAATAGTTCTTTGTTTCTGGGTAGAAAACACAACTTATACATGAACATTTTTAAACTACAATTAATTTTGAAATCCATTGTGTTGGGAGTACAAATAAACTTTTTATAAATACTGTAACGTACGATAGTATAGATGAGACTCTACGCTCCCTCTCCTCAAATCTCGTAACGAGGGGCCCTAGGGCCAAGGGAAGAGAAGCGCGAGCAAGGAGAGAGTCTATCAGGGGAGTACACGGCTAGCCTTCGAGGGAAACACACTCGTTACTTTGCCTATGATCACGGTAACTTGAATAAAGGTCTTCATTCTCGCGACGCACCTCCTTACCAATATCTTCCCTACGTATATATAACAATAGTTTATCATCATTGGCTAAGTGGGGATCGTATGAGCTGGAAAAATTTACCTTAGCCAATCATACGTTAACACCGGCCTAACTCTGGTCATGTGGTCTTGGAGCACCTCAAGATATAAAATATAGCACAGTATTTTTCGAGACAGTCGACGTTTGTCGAGCATCAGGTGCAAGTTAGGTAAGCGCTCATTTAACATTACTTATTACACCACTTCTCCCCGTCTCACTTCTTGAAGATAAATTACCCAGGAGTAATGATTTTTTTTTTTTTTTTTTTTTTCAATTTATTATGTGTAATTTTGTTAAAACACCAACAAGCTTTTATAAATCAGAACATCGAAGCATTTAGATACTTTTCTGTATTGCGCGTGTTCTCTTTGTTACAAAAGGTACCTCTAATCGAGCCACGCAAGGGAGAATGTCGTTCTTCGGAAATGCCCTGGCGGTCCTGGGCCTGCTCTGCGTCGCAGTGCAAGCAGCCGAGCTTCAAAATTCCTCTTGGGAACCGAATTCAATGTTTGTATCCACGTTCTTCACAAATTCCCAAAATATAGATCAAAGTTTGGTGCTTTCGACTTGTAACATGGTTGACGTGCGCCACGAGGCGAATTGTGACTTGGAGGTAAAAATGGCCGATGGCACCGAAAATCATTGCAACGTACGACTGTCAGTCCCCGAGACCGACGCCATTGACCTCGGCATGAGCAACCCTATGAAACTCGCAAGAAAACTCTCAGGACGAAAGACCCAACTTGAATGGTATTCGTGGCCTAAGAACAAAAGGTGCGATGATTCCAAGTGGGTCAGCTTCGTCAACATGGCCGACTGCTCTGCTGTTCATATTCCAGACTCCGAGGTGTACAAGATGGAGAAATTGAATGAAAATTACACCGAGAGCTTCATACCTAGAATCTACGAAATTTCCCAAACCATCGAGAACAGTCTTTTTTACGTGACGTGCGACGTGAACAAGTACCAAACCACGGCCAGTTGCACGTTCAAGCAGAAGTACTTGAGCGACACTGTATTGAAATGCAGCGCAACACTCGAGGCGCCCGATTACAACAGGATCGAGTTCCAACCCGGCGCCGGATCCCTTAACGTACTGCTCGGAGGAAAAACGGCCGTGCTCAAGTGGTCCTCGTGGAAAGGCTCCTTCGGTGACATGAAGAAAGTTTGGATGCTGACTCTCATCGACATGGACCAATGCAACTCCACCGTACTCGAGTTTCCGCTCGACAATCACCGGGCCTCCAACTTGTACACCCTATTTTACAACAACGCATTCGACGTATACGTCAACAGCTGGGAATCGTGCGACGATCGGTACATAAAGTGCATCCTTCGCTACAACCACAACGGTAATTATACTCAATACGAAACAACTCGTGAACGAACAACCGCGTGATTATTCGGGTTGCTTCCAGGTGAAAAGATACGCGACCCCGTTCCCTTCCACCTAAATTCGTACACCATGAGCAGCGCGATGGTTGTGGAACGCGACAACTCGAGCAGCGGTGGATTCTTCACGGAGGTCAATAACAATTATGGCTACGACTTGAATTCGGTGACGGTTCGCCACGTGAACCACAACGGCCTCGAGAACATGGTGTTCGAGAATCATCGGATGCAGTGCTGCTACGAGGACGGCTACTGGAAGCAATCGAGCGAGTACGGATACTTCTCGCTTTGTCACCCGGACGACAGGGTGGACAGGGTGAGGAGCGACGATGTCCGCTGTGTGCAGTACGACCTGACTGGGCAACAGGTCTTGAATAATACAGTGACGCTCCCAGAGTGGCCCAGGATGCTCAAAATATTCAATCAGCCCTTTGGTGGCATCTTCATACTGTACTTTGACCTCGACGACAGCTTGTCCATACCGGGGCCTCGGTCGCGATTGGAAAATACGGTATGTATATTCCATTTTCACAACTCATTTCGGGAGACTCTTTTTTTCTTCACGATTGTTCTTGATACATTGTGCACACTAAATTCCATGTTGGGCTACGGTATGTTACGGTAAGTAGGGGGCGCTATTTCACGTGTTTATGTCCGATGTTTGGGAAAATAGATTTCGCGACAAAGACTGCTGTTGTTGTATTTCTCACATTGTTTCTGACTGGACTTTTTTTTTTTGTTTTTCCGTGGTTTGACAGATAATGCATGTCAAAGTCCAAGTGTTGGCGACCGATGGGCGCATTACTATGAAAGCCAACCTTACCGACATCGATCTGCGCAATTCGAATCTGAAGTTGGATCAGATTAGGATCAACTACGAGGAGACGATCACAGAGTCATGTTTTTACTTTGGCTACGCGCAATACCACCAAAACTATACCACTTTTCACCATCGCAACAAGTGCCTTGATATGTAAAATTAAAATTTTGTATATCTTAGCTTTGGAAGCACAATTGTTTCCTCGATTTTATGGCGCAAAAAGTGACGATAAAAAATAAGTTTAAAAACCTAAATATTACTTCATGTAAATTCAAGGGGATTAAAATAAATTTGGAAAAAAAATTTACATCGTTCCGATTTTTATTGTCATGTTGTTGACTCATGAAAAAATGAAGTTTTTTGTATAAATGTAGCCTCTTGTTTGACAAGTATCTGATTCATGAAAATTTTTCAATTTTATGGATATTCGTCATTTTGACATAAAATTCACTGAATCCAAGGTAAACTGAATGACTTTAGAATAAAATATCAAATAGATTGGATGATATTAAAAGTACTTAAAAATTACATCAAATAACATTTGATAAATAAAAATTGCACGCTATCTACAGTATAATTATACTTATTCAATTTGTAGACAATGAAATAAGAATGTGTCTGATGGTATACAACCATTTTTGCAAAGATCAATTTTTTTGGGAGAGATGAATGTCATTTCATTTTTACAATTGTAATGTTGTAATGTATACATTGAGAGGAGTGATTTAAAAACAATATTCGTCCTGCGTTAGTAATGAAAATCAGAAAAAAGAAGAAAATGAAAATGAATGAAAAAAAATATGTAACTGATCGGTTAGTTAGTTTTTTAGTCGACGAATCGTTGCCAGAAATGGTCGTAAAAGTTTATTTGTTGACAAGATAATTTAACGTTAGATGGACCTAAAAAAAACTGATGAGATTGATGATTAATTAAGGAACATAAATACTTATGATGGCCCTGAAAACCCAACTACGGGTAGCTTGACTCTTACCCTCGGAGTCTCTGCGTACAGAGACCTTAGAGGAGGGAGGTACGCCGCTGACCAAAGAATATCTCGTCTTCGGATCATTTCCCAGATAACCATCCACTCATAGTTAGTCAGGAAAGTGGGCCTGGAGAATACCTTCTCTGTAGGTATACCGTTGAGACGACGACCGAGAACGAGACCGTTGTGGCTGCCCGAGCCCCGAACTCCTTATCGTTGTTTTTCCTGGCTTCTTCTTATAGCAAAATCTGTCCTGGTAGCCCCAGGATGGTTGGAAGAAAGGCCATAAAACCCCAAAATGCTAAAGCTGATTGTGCTCTGGCTAGACACATTAGGCCAATTAATCTACGAAGGCTCAATGTTAAATTTGACATTAGTGTTAACAGAAAACAAAAAATACGTTGATATAGAAGGAAATGATTCAAGAAACATAGCGTTTTGTTTTTTCGGTTATTCAGTGGCTGAGTTAACCTAAAAAATTCGTGAAAGTCCGAAAATCACTTTTTTCGCGTTTGAAAAAAAATTTGACCTCCAATGCCGAAAAGTCAAATGACAAAGTTGTAGATCTTAAAAAAACCTATCGATTGACGCGCGTTGGATATAATTTGAATGCGTAGTTGCTGAGAAAACTTGAAAAAACCATCGAAAATCGTCTTTTTTTAATTTGTTAATAACTTTTTTTCTTTTGAGATTTTAAAGTTGGTATTCGGTCAAATTATGAGTTTTTGGTTCACAAACCTTCAGTTGTTTTTTTA
>NW_019379577.1:2330358-2351134 GCF_000648655.2 Copidosoma floridanum | reverse complement strand
AAACTGAAACCAACACTCTCTGATGAGATGAATTTATATGACATCACGTGGAGAGCTTAATTAATAAATATGGAAGATACACACAAGCTCTGACATGACGGTACCTCCTCATCTGAATTTTATAATATTCATTCCCAAATAAGTAGAAAAATGATTGGCAAAAGTTTCCTTAAATTGTAAGACAACCAAAGCCGAGGCAACCACGTATCGTAGTTCACGATAAAATACATGAAAAAATATTAAAATTTTTGTTTTTGTTTTTTTCAACAGAAATGGAGTTCCCCCGAAAAAAGGTTTTCGTTTTGAATGCTCCACCAGCGGCTGCCTACTGTCCACCAAGAAACAACCCCAGCCAACCACAGACCAGCATTATTAGTAAAATAAAATAAATTAGTCAGCGGATTCCCGAGATTTGACTAACAGAGATACACACACTCAAAATAGAAAAAAAAAGTTTAAACCACTATTTAAATTAGGCTTTTTTATTTGCAAGTAAAACCCAACATTCAGAAACATTATTTACTTTATCTTGTTGGTGTACTTTACAACAAAATTGCTAGCATTGATGATGTATTCTTTTGCCAGAAAAAAATTTGTATGAGTAGAATCTTGCAGAAACTTGATTGCTAATTCACGCAATAATTATTTTTGAGATTCTCGTAACAATATTGTTAAGCTATTGATATAATATACATTCATAATGCTACGTAAAACCTGATTGTACAGCGTACAAACAGCAAATACTTTATTTATCTATTATATTATATCACTAGATTACATTGAATTTTCAAATTTAACTATAGTGACAGAAAAGTTTTTTTTCCACTAGAAGTGAATTGTGATAATATCTTCTAGTCTGATCTTTCGTAGTAATGTTTTAAGAAAGTCTACTGCTCGTACGTGGCAACGCCTATTATATTAAGCTCACACGTAAAAAAGTAACCTAGATTCAACGAAAAAAACTTCAACGTGCTTTCATATCACGATAATTATTATACCGAATAGTTGAACATCAAGCAAGGCAAGTATATACTTTAAAATTTAGAGTTGCATTTTAACAACAAATAACTTAGTACTTTTTTAATCAACATCCTATATGGACATCGTGACATTTATTTTAGAGGAATTTTCTGTTTTAACGTTTCTTTGTAGATAATATCATAGTCGTGAAATAATATCCTAGTATTATATATGAGTAACGATCGAAGTATAATTTAAGTTTTCCTTGACAAATAACAAAAAACGAAATGAATCGTTTTCACAATTTATTATGTATCATGAAGCAACTATAATGATTGCAATTAATTTCGTTGAAGTGAAGAAAAGCTAGTGTTAAATATTTTTTTACACTATTAAATCTAATAAATTTTAATTATACTATTTCTTCATTAAATTTAATTTAATTTAAAATAAAATGACAAAGTAATTTAAAACACCTCAAAGTCTTGGGTTTGTGCGTATTTATTTTTTCATTGGGTATGTATAAAAGTAATTTAATCTACATCCACAGGCAAACTAATAGACAGACTTTATCTGGGATACATTTTCATTTTTTTACTAAAAGTGCAATGCATTATATGTGATAAAAAATAATTTTCAAATACTACTTATATCACTGTGCTTCATAAAATTTTCACCAGCAAAAACAAAGCATTAATTACAACTTGATGGAAGGACAATTTATGCCAAAAGAAACAGCCAAAATATTTGAAAAAGTATTTAAATATTTGGTTTCAAATAACCTTTAATATCTTAAATATATTGCACTTATCTGTCACAAAAAAAAAATTTTCTAACATTGTATTATCCACAAATGGTGATGGATGAAAACTTTTTTGAACAAAAATAATGCGATTTTTTTTTTAAACTGTTTAAAAATCCGGAAAGTAATTAAGCTTAATTCTGATCATAGGCATACTTTTAATAATCTTACTTGGCGCAGTGGTAACTTAAATTGCAGAAAGTGATACGCCCCTGATACTTTTATCCCAAAAGTATTCATACAAATTTTAACCAAAAGCTCAAAGTCTGCTTGAACGGAGAGATAGGGACAGCTAATTTTAAATGAGTTTGGAAAGTATTTTTTGTTAAACAAAAATATCAAATACATCAGTGATAATAAAATCATTACTAATAAAACTTTTTCATTGCTTTGTTAACTGTAAATTTTTATTTGATTGGTCCATTTCGAATACTCCAAAGTTCATTTCTTCCAAGTACATATTTTAAATCAATTCTAAAATATGTTGGTGTTAAATGTAGGTACATAACATGCACTGGCATTCGACTCAAGTCTTTCAGTACCTTGACAAAGGATAGTGAATTAAAAGATTTTTGTACTAAAAATATTTTACTTTAAATGTTATAACTAGAATAATCAGGAACAATTTAAAAAACACTCTACGATTACTTAGATCAAATAAATGTTATTCATAAGTAATTATTTTCTGTTAACACTAATGTCATATTTTTCGTAGATTAATTGGCCTACATCCCCTGATATTTCGCTGGAGACGTTAAGCATTTTGAATGTGAACAACACCGTTTTATTGGTGGGGTACTCGTCAATATTGGTGGTTTGGGATGGAGTTCAACGTAAGTCGCTTTTCCATTATAGAAAGCAGTGTTATTGATAGCCGGAATCCCAGCCCAGCACGACTCCCAGTGCCAGCTTTGTGTTTCATTCAGTGCCAATGATCGATTGTGGTGTTTGGCGATGTTTTACCAAGAGTATCACTATCACGCCCATGCTTATGATTGAACAACTAAAGCGACGCAAAACGGCAGTGCCGGTATATACATGTTAATTATGAAAATATTTTAAAGAAAAATTGTATTTAATTATCATTACATTGGCATAGTTGTTAAACGACTTTAATTATATGTCTCCCTAATTACTTTGTTATTCCAACAGTCATAATTAATCTTATCACTCTATCACTACCGCCACCGTTCTACGGCGCTTCAATTCTACAGTCAGAAGTCATGAGCGTGATGCTCTTGGTTAAACACAGCAACGGTAAGGTTGTTTGCTCGGGAATTTAATAACCAGACTTACTTAATCCTACTGCAGGTAGCTTTGATTTTACTTGTACGCCATCTAGAAGATCCTACTGAACTAGAGTGAAAAGCTAGCGTATTTTTACAAAACTTTGAGCTTATTTATTGCTATTGTTATTAATTTTTTCAAGATAAAAACTATACCAAAACCATCTAAGAAGTGTCAAAAATCAGTAGGCAAAATTTCAGCAAGATCGGTTGATTAGTTTTCATGGTTAGCGATTACAACGGTTTTGGCGACTTTGCTTTATATACTATTAGTATTAGTATTAGTATTAGTATTAGTATTATTATTATTATNAATATTTTATTTTAAACATCATAAAAAAAATAATCAGAAACAATTTTTAAGACATTTTATGATGCGTTCGGATGCATTTCAAAAGTTTTTGAGTAAAAAAATTGTCAGTACGAATTTAATTAGAGATTAGTAATTTTTTTTCCAATAGCTGTACAACTTAGCATGAAATAGTATTTAATGTAAAAAATAAAACAATTTTTTCCAATTACAATAAAATTGTTTACATTAAAAATACGGACATGGCCAAGTCCGCCTAAACTGAAACCAACACTCTCTGATGAGATGAATTTATATGACATCACGTGGAGAGCTTAATTAATAAATATGGAAGATACACACAAGCTCTGACATGACGGTACCTCCTCATCTGAATTTTATAATATTCATTCCCAAATAAGTAGAAAAATGATTGGCAAAAGTTTCCTTAAATTGTAAGACAACCAAAGCCGAGGCAACCACGTATCGTAGTTCACGATAAAATACATGAAAAAATATTAAAATTTTTGTTTTTGTTTTTTTCAACAGAAATGGAGTTCCCCCGAAAAAAGGTTTTCGTTTTGAATGCTCCACCAGCGGCTGCCTACTGTCCACCAAGAAACAACCCCAGCCAACCACAGACCAGCAACTCCAGCCCCAGGGCTTCCCACGGGTGCTCCATGTGCCCCCAAGCGTTCGACGCGCCCAGCAGCCTGACGCGGCACCTGCGCACCCACACGGGTGACAAACGGCACGCCTGCCCCACGTGTACCCGACGCTTCGCCGAAAACGCCGATCTGCGGAAACACATGTACGTCCACACGGGCGAGCGGCCCTACCGGTGCTCGGACTGCGATCGCGCTTTCACCAATCCCAGCAACTTGGCGAGGCACAAGCGCACCCACACCAACGAGCGCCCGTACAATTGCAGGGAGTGCCAAAAGTGCTTCGCCAATCCCAGCAACCTCGCGAGGCACGAGCGCGTCCACACGGGCGAGCGGCCCTACTCCTGTCCGGTGTGCCGGGCGGGTTTCGCGACCTCCGGGGTTCTGGCGAGGCACCAAGTCACCCACACGGGGGAGAAGGCCTTCCGGTGCGACTTGTGTCGGCGCGTCTACGCCGATTCCAGGAACCTTAGGATGCACGTGGCGCACGTACATAAGACTTCCGGGGGAGCTTGCGATGCCGCGGGTGTGGTACCACAGGCCATGTAAGGGAGGAAAGCAGGACAGTCCTTCTACCCTTGATCAAGTTTTGGAGGGTGGAAGAGGCAAGATTACGCAGATTCGTTGTTGCGACTGATTTTTTTTTTTTTTTCTTTTTTTTTTCTTCTAAAATTCTCAGTTGCTGTAATTATACATACTAAATCTGTGTGAAGCGTTCAAATGTAAACGAAGCGTCAACCTCTGCCAATGTGGAAACTTATTGGAGTTTTCTCAAATTGTCTTGTAAAATCGCGAGTATTAAATATTGCATAAATTAATATTGCCAACCAACCCTTTTTGTAAAATCACATTGACTTGCAAGTTCCCACGTATAAAATTTGAAACTGTACCAATATTGTATAACAATATTCAAAAATTGTAGCAATATTTTGGACAATGTTCATATTATATTCTAACAATATTTGAAAAAAATTTGGTAGCAAAAATAATTTGCAAAATATTGAACCAATATTATACGAATACTTAAAAGTGATATTTTGCACCACATAATCGAAACAACATTGCATTAAAACAACAAAATGCGAGATTGTATAGCCCATATCGGAAATAAATTATACCTATTCACACAATATTGCCGCTATGTCATAGCACTACACGACAAGAGTGTATTTAGAAAACTACGAGTTCAATTTTCAAACAAGGAAATAAATACAATTGTGCAATTTATTATGCAACATCGTAGAAATTGTCTTGCAATACTACACTTAAACTATTCCACGCAATATTATTAAAGTATTGTTAAAATATCAAGTGATAATGTATATTAAAACTGTATAATTATTATTGTAATAATTAGTAAACATCTTGATGTTACGTATTGCAACACGATATTGCACCTCCTATTAAATAATATAATTTATTATATAGTTATTGCATGATACTGCAGAAATATTGGTGGCATCCACAAAAATAATATATATTATTAAAAAATTCTTGTGCAGCTTCGATAAAGTAATAAAGCAATAACTATTGATGTTGGGTATTATACGGATGTTCTAGCGATACAATGAATCAACCAAAAACTTTTGATTGTTTCTACTTCGTTGTGCCTCATAAATTCTTCACATTATTCCTTATAAAAACTTGACAAAAAATGATCTAAATACACAAAAGGATTTAAATAGAATTACAGCGTAAATTTTTTTTTTAATCGACCCATAACGTTAATTAAGAAGAAATTCCCCCAGTTAAAATTAATCATGTACATAAAAATTACTTCTAAAGCGTTATAATAATAAAGACTAAGGAATTTTGTAAGGATTCAAGTATAAAGATGATATTTGGTCAGACAAAGTAATAAATGTAAGTATTATGCAACAATAAAAATTACTAAAAAACACCGTAAAAGCTGTTTTACGCGGGTCTTTGAGCTCCATTGAATCAACATTACATATTTAAAGATTGGATGATTATTTAACTTGATAAACAAATTAATGTTTCAAAAAACCCAAATTTTTTTAAAAGCGATAAACAGAAACATATATGCTTCTTTTTTTTTTTTTTTTTTTTTCTTCTCAAAAAAGGAAAATAAAGAACTGCATGAAGGATTGAGAAATTTTCGGGAAATGTTTTGAAAAATTAATGCATATTACTGGTATGTTACACATACAAAAGACACCTTCGAGTTTCTTCAAAACCACTAAGGAGCCACAAATGAATGGAAACTGTTAGAATTTTTAAATTAAAAAAACGTCAGCAAGACTATTAAGAGAGTAACCTATCCTCGGATGGTGGAAAAATAACCATTTTCGTCGCTTTTACAACGCTTATCGTATCTGAAATACGATACTTATTATTAGTTACTTATTAGATGAGCAACGAAAAAAAGGTTATTTTTCTACCCAGAACCAGATAAAATCGCCGCAAGTGTGATTTCTTGCATTAATTATGATGAAAAAACGTTTGGCAAAGTCGCGGCATTAATTTTTTTGTAAGGAGAGGTACACTTTTTGGGGGGACCATTTTCGGATACTAGAAAAGTCCCAATCCTGCCGCAAATGGCATTACGTAGATTTAACTCTTTGTTTTCTCTCTATTGGACTAGGTTGCGGCAATAATATCGTTTAGACCATATGCACTTTTTAAATTACCATATAACGAGTGACCAAAACAAAATTTCACAAAAATACTACACACCTTGCCGAATCATAACATTTTCAACTTTCCTGAGAGTTGCGGCAGTAATTTTTTTTAAACACTTTGGGCTCAGCCTATGAGATATATCGATACTTATACTCTCGAGGACAACGACAACTAAGATCGATTCATGTCAAGGCTGTGGTAAGGCCTCAGGCCGCACTGACACAAAATTTACTAAGTACCAGCAAGTGATATCAGCACTAAAACAATTATTTAAAAAAAAAAAAAGTTACTTAACAGAAAAATGTTTGTCGTTTTAATCGCACAAGATGCTGCTGATAAAGATTAAGTAAAACTGGTTCAATTTACATCGAAAAACATTGAGAAATGAGAAATTTAGTACAATCAAAAATTTCAGTGCGCAGTAATTGGGTCATTTACCCCTATAGGGTATAGTTATATTTTACTGTTTACGTTTACATACTACACCCACGCAAGACGCAACATGTAAGGAAAAGGCATACTTATTTTATATCATTGTATTTCGGAGCCATACTGCCATAGTCAGTCAGTGAGTCACCTATACAGTGTCACTATACAGCTGATAAAAAATGGGTCTCTTTGGCAAATCCCACGAGAAGAATCCCAAAGAAATGGTAATATGCAAAATTTTTCTCGAATTTTCAGCGTACAGTTACTACATCGCTCCATTTTTTTAGGTAAACGAGTGGTCACACAAACTTCGCAAAGAAGGTTATCAAATTGACAGACAGGTTAGAGGTGAGTCATTGTCAAATGACACACTCAGTATAAAAAATACTTACACCAGATAAATGTTGTTTGTTTCATTAGAGACAATTAAGGCCATACACTGGTAGCTCTGCTGTACTTTTTTTTTTTTACCTATTTTTTAAACAGTTGTACAAAAAAAATTATTCACCTACAACAAGTCTCACTTTCAGTTTTGATTTTTTATAAAATTCCCTGAAATTTTCAATGATC
Organism: Copidosoma floridanum; assembly: GCF_000648655.2. The sequence continues at coordinate 2,343,490 of NW_019379577.1, read as the reverse complement.
ATTTCAGCGATCCAAAGAGAAGAGGATAAAGTTAAGCGCTCTCTTAAAGATGCAGCCAAAAAGGGAGACAAGGATGTGTGCAAAGTTCTGGCCAAAGAAGTCATACGAGCCAGACAGGCCTGTAACAAATTACACACATCCAAGGCACACCTGAACTCTGTGACGCTGCAAATGAAGAATCAGTTGGCAACGATAAGAGTTGCAGGCTCTGTATCCAAATCCACAGAGGTCATGCAGGCCATGCAGGCGCTGATTAAGGTGCCAGAGGTGGCTGCTACCATGAGGGAGCTCTCCAAAGAGATGATGAAGGCTGGCATCATTGAGGAAATGATGGATGAAACTCTTGATTCTATTGAGGATTCCGAAGAGCTAGAGGATGCTGCTGATGAAGAGGTTGACAAGGTAAGCTCTGGAAGTTTAACTGGAAATTTGTAGGTTCTGAGTTTGAATGAAAATTAACTTGATGGTTGGTTATTGTAGATTCTTTGGGAGGTGACTGCCGGACAGATGGGCAAAGCACCAGATGTGGTCACAGAAACTCCTGGAGCATCCACATCTAAAGAGGATGAAGTTGAGGAGGTCAGTGATGATAAGGAACTGGAAGAGATGAAGAATAGGTTACAAAGTCTACGCAGCTAAATTTTGAGCACATTGATTGAGTTTTCAAATTTCTTGTCACAACAAAAAAGGCATTATTACCTTATGATGACCATCTGAAATGGTGCAGCTGTGTAGTGATAGATTTATTATTCACTCTTAAGTATTAAATGCAACTATTGATAAAATAATCAAATCTCAACTGTGCTACAAGTGAGATGCTTTCCCTTTTTTACGTTGATTCTGTGATTACAAGTTTCCTATCCATTGGAAGAAACAGTGCACAAAATTTATATGGAATTAATAATATGCAAATGGTAAAGCATGATTACCAGTTTTATAAAAAATTTTGAATTTTATAATCCAAAGACCAATGAAGCAGTTGTTTCTGAATACGTGGATAGATCGAATTAATAGCTTGCGGTACTTTTATAATCAGTGAGAAAAAGTCAATGTCACAGCTTTTGTATACGTGTATGTACTTTGCAGAAAACATATTCTGTATTAGTTTGTTGAGTTCAGCTCAAATGTAAATATTGTATGTAAATAGGCTCAAGTAGTACGTAAAATGAATTTAATTATATCAATCCTGTAATTTGAATTATTAAGTTAATTATTCAATAACACGATAACAAATTCATTTGTTTGAAACAGCATTTGTAAAAAAATTTTCTATAATTGATCACAAAAAAAAAAAAAAAAAAAAAAATTGTGTACTTCAACCAAAAATGCAATGTTACTGTTTTTTTAACAAAAAAAAAAAATAAATTAAAACCACGAAACAAATAAAGAAAGCATTAGATCATGTTTTAATCACCGATGCCTTCACCTAAATCATCTAAGACTTTCTTTACCATAGCCCTCAAGTTAGTATGACACCAAAATTCAAATGAATAATTTTTAATTTTTAAGCTCTCGTTTATTATTTACAGTAGTTTAATTGAACATCTTGAAATGTTATGTACATTTTTTTTTTTCAATGTAATCCCTTTGCACAATCATAAGCTTAACTTACAATAAAGAAACAAATACTTTAACTCGTTTATTAAATAAATAGTGAACTGATTCTCTTAGCAATATACCAAACTAATTTAATAAAATTTTTCATCATCTTTCATTCTCTACAAAAAATTTTTTCACAATCGTTCGATTACCTTGTTGATAATGGCAAGTTTGACTTGTGCCTGTGACTTTTTCGGTAACCTTTGAACATGAGGTTTAATCTTCCATAGAAACTGCCTCAGTTGGCACTCTATCGGCAACAGTGTCCTCCTACACCTTTGCGATGCTTTCCTAGGCCTCATCTCACGTATTCTTTTCTTTTTGATACTCGGCTCAATATCCTCTTTCAATTGTTGATCTACGATATCTTGACAATGCTCCTCTTTAAACTCAATTTCTTCAAAATTCGCGTAAACAGATTCATCCTCCTCCGACTCTTGTTGAAGGTCAACGTCGCCACTCTCCATTACCTTAACGGCATCTTCTTCCTGTGCCAAGAAACGGTTTCTAGATTTGCATTTGTCATTCTCTTGTGGTGCTTTCTCATCGCCACTGTGGACGACTTTCATAGGCTGAATCGGAGATTTCCTCCGTCTTTTCCGCTTGATATCTTGGCCGGAGTCCTTGCTCTGCTCTGGAAGGTTAATTTTAATAAGTAGCCCTGGCGGTATGCTTGACAGGCTGTTAACAGGTATGGGAGCACCCAAATTCGATATGCTTCCAGAGAAGGGCAGGATGACCTTCTTCACGTCAGCCACGTTGCTCATGATACTGTTTGACACGGTGATGGGCTGGAACTGGTTAGCTATGAGCTTCCAATTGCCAGTCGTGGGAATTGGCACCTTCTGCACAATGAAGTTGTTGACCTTTTTGGGCTCGATCTTGGGTAAGTTGATGGTCGTCGGCCTCTTGGACTTGCCCCGTTTCTTTGCCAAAGGTTTTGGTTTGATGTCGGAATTAATTTTGGGCTTCTTGCTCGATACCAACACCTTTCCTGTCTTCTCCGAGTCTGGTTCCGTGCGTGCTGGTTGAGGTGACGGGACAATCCTGTCCTTGATCGTGGGAACTGCGTCACATGGATCGGTGCCGTTGTTGAAATTTTGGCCAGCCTGGAAGTGCTTGGAACACAGGACTAACTTGCGAATCTGATTAGGAGACATTCCAAGAATATCCTCGCGCTCGAGGAATTGGCACCATTTTAGACACCTGCCGATCTCGTAGGCGGGAAACGGGTGGAACTTGAGCTTTTGGCTTCTATTTTTTGGGTCGGAACGCTGACGACCGCAGAACGCGCAAGCTTGGCCTTTTCGGACAAACATTGGCAGCGGGACGATCTTTGGCAAGTCCTTTCCACAGGTGCTGAAGAGTTCAACGTTTCCCAATGGGTTGGGAGGACCGTCCGGGTCTTTTTCTTGAGGGTTTTCGTCGGGGTACTTGATGTCTGGCACCGCAGCGTCGACCAGACGGTTGTGGAAGCCAGGCATAAACTGGTTCCTGTGAAAGTGCTTCGAACAAATGTAGCAGAACATTATTTCCTTTCTCGTGAGCCTGTAGTAGGAATCGACTCCGACAAAGTCAAGCCATTGCAGGCAACGAAATTCCTCCCCAGGAAAATGGTGAAACGTAGCGTCATCGTTTCCGGGACCTGGTGGATCTTTGCGGCAACGACCGCACAGCACACAGCTTATGTTGTACAGGCTCTGTTTGGGATCATAGACGCTTGGCACGGCAGTGCCGTTGAGGCGATCGGAAAAGTCGCTGAGAAAGTCGAATCGCGAAAAGTGCTTGGAGCATATCATCCTTTGCAGCAGTTGTTTTTTGGACAGTTTATAGAGCTCCTCTCGACAGCAGAATTCCAGCCATTTCTTGCAGCGTGGCTCATCGTTTACTGGAAATCCGAAGAATATGTACTCCTCCGCTTTGTTGTTGGGGTTCATGCGGGAACGTCCACAAACGACGCAGGGATGTGGCATTTTCGTCAATTGTTTGAGCTTATTGAGGAATTTTTATTATAATCTTTTCTGTGTGTGCGTGGATAGATCTGAAACACATGTGATAAATTGATGACACATTAGAAATAGAAAAATAATGTTTATCTTTTGCTGATGAATTCGACAAACAAAGAATGAATAAATAATATTGCTAAAAAATTCGATCCAATTACATAATTAATACAATCATGTTTTCGATTGGTTTTATACCTCCTGCCAGTGAAATTACTGATGCTGATGGCATACAAATATATTTAACTTGTAACTTGAAACAAAAGTGTCGAACAAATTCATTTGAAGTAAAGATATTTACTTATTTAGTTAAATTTAGAAAGTTACATTAAACTTAAGGGGAGCATTCAATATTTAATTACAAAGTCGTAGTTTTTGAATCACATTCAATGAATATACCAGTTTCTACAGAAATACAAAAAATTCTTCTGTAATCAAAACTTATAAACTTCTTCACGAATTGTTTCTCTGTGATAGTTTACGAAAAACTTTGAATTCAAAATATACTTGAATTAACTCATTATTCGTTCATTGATCTCATCAAATCAGCATGTCATTAGTAAACAATAGAAGTAAAATCACAAACCTATACTTACACGACCATCTAAAATATCTTATGTCAACACAAACGATTTTTAAGAATCACATTTTCGTTTACACATACGTTGACAACAAATTAGAAGTATTACTGCTAATCATATATAATCATTTGATACAGATATTTACGGACTTATATATTTTTACTCAACTTTCAGAATAAAACTGATATAAAAAAAACACCAAAAGACCGATTTTCCAAGGTTATGTTTTCAGTTAATTTATGACGTATGTGCGTATGTTACGTGTACAATATTGTATATTTACTCTTGAAGTGTAAGACACTTGCATGTCATACCCACCAAAATGTAAAATTTAATTAAATTTTTTAAATAGTTTAATGTTTTTCATACAAATGAGTATAATTACTACTACGATTAACGTCAAAACAAGTTTTTAATTAATCACGAATTTGAATTGATTATCATTTATTATTTGAATTTTCGAGCCAATCAGGAGCACCACTTGTAGAAAATAAAAGAGTCACGTGTTGCCAACATGTAAGAAATTACACGCGTGTGTCTTTACCTTTGACGTAAACGAAATATCAAAACACAAGTATATACTCTATTTTTTGTTGACATTTTGACAAACAAACATAAAAAATGACGTCTGAAAGTTCAAGTAATCCGTTTGATATCAACGGACAAAATTTTAATGCCGATGTCTACCTGCAAAAATTATTGAAGGTGATTATTGTACTGATTTTCTACTTTGTGCGAGATGATGTACTTACAAAATTTATAAAATAATTAATCTACCTTGTGAATGGATTTAAACTTCAGGATTATAATCTCAAGCAAATAATGGATCACGAAGCTGAGTTGGTCCACGACACGCAAACCTTACACTCTGACATGCAAACGCTTGTCTATGAAAATTACAATAAGTTTATATCAGCAACAGACACTGTCAGAAAGGTATTCGTAATATGCTTATGTTTTTTTTTTGTATTTTACATTTTTTTCTCTAATGACTTTTAGATGAAAGATGATTTCAATCAAATGGAAGATTCGATGGATATGTTGGCCAAGAACATGGACAGCATTACCTCCTCTTCAGAACAAATATCAAACACCTTACAAGGTACTCGTCATCAAATTATCAGACTATCCTCTGCTCATTCACTTCTGAAGAAGTTACAATTTTTGTTCAAACTACCAACAAATTTGAAAGATAAAATCACTGAAGAAAACTACAGCCAAGTAAGCTTATGTTTAAATGCTCTATTTTTTTTTGTTTTTTTTTTATTTTTTTTTTTTTTTTTACTCAAGTTATTAACAAATAATATTTTTCTAGGCTGTACAAGACTACATTCATGCTCAGAGAGTATTGAACCAGTATGGCAACATGCCATCTTTTCAAGGAATTCAAAAAGACTGCGAAGAAATCGTTGAAGAATTAAAAGCTAAGCTTCGCACTCAGTTTCACAAAAGAAACGCCTCAACCAAATCATTGGCAGAGAGTGTTGATTTGTTGCTTCAATTAAAAGAACCTGCTGACGTTTTATGCGCTGATTTTCTCAATCAAGCGGATGAAAGATTAGCGGAGCAGCTTGACAATTTGAAAGACATGTGTGAAAATGACATTATTGAATTCGTAGATATGGGCAGTTCTGGTTTTCTGAGTGACTTGTGCCTGATCGTTGCCTCTTACAAAGATATGTTTATCAATCTTCAGCCCCTGGATACCAATGAGTTTAGCGATGATTTTGACACCAAGGCCGTATCCCGACTCAATAGTTTTATTATGAACAATATGAAAAAGTACTTTGAATTGATCAACAAGAGAGTTGAAAATGTTGCTGATACCGCAGTTCTAGTCAGAGCATTGGACAGATTTTACAAAAGACTGCAAGCCATGAATGCACTTTGCGAGGACACAGACTTTGCCAAGTGAGTACTTTTTTGGATGGATCAATTTATTTGCAAGTATTGAAGCAAAAATGTACAATTTTACAGAACCGGAACGGAAATCGTTATAAGCGCGGGCCGAAAACAGTGTCGAAATCACTTGTCAGCGCTAAAGCAACATTTAAGCGAAACTCTAGTTAAGGTCAGACAAACCCTAGCATCAAAAATCTCATCTGAAGGCAACGGTGGCCTGCCAGAGCTTCAAGCTATGTTAGTCATGCCGACCATTGAAAAAGTCAAGGGGGTCTTGCAAGATTTGATGGTAGAAGCTTCGTTGCTTTATTTCAATTTGTGTACTTTTTTAATTGTGACAGGGTTGAAAAAAGAAAAAAAAAAAAAAAAAAAAAAAAGTCTATTCGTACTAATTTCCAGGCATTCCTGCAACCAGAACTCTCGTTCGTTCTGAAGCCACAGTTCTTGCAACGTTTTTGCGTCGACGAAGTCAGAGAAGGTCTGGTCGTTGGTTTTCTCCACCATCTGACGGCAACAACCAATGGATTCAGCACGGGACTGGACGCGCCAAAATTCCCACCTTCGTTGCTTTTGCTCCTGAGCCGCATGTGCCTCGAATTCAAGGACAACAACGTTGCCTACCTCGTAAGATAATCCCCCACGCGAATTCATGATAAATATTTTCAATTTCCTTTTTTCCGCCAGATATCATCAACGGACGACCTGTTCAACACCGAGGAGCACGTGATGCAGAAAAACGACCTAACACCTGTCGCGGAGATCTGCGACAACTTCCAAAAAGCTGCGCAAGAGTTGCTCAACCATTTCGTGAGACTCCAAGGTCTCACGGTTTCACAAATGCTCAGAAAATCCGTGGAGACGCGCGACTGGCTGCACACCATCGAGCCCCGTACCGTCCGTGCCGTTATGAAACGCGTCGTCGAGGACATAACGGCTATTGAGACCCAGGTCACGGCGCTCTATGACGACACTGACGGGCAAGTCGATCGCAGCAGCGACAGCAGCAGAAAGACTCACAGGTAAACCTGATGTCATGTCGATTATTGTGTTTTACCATCAATGACGAATCCATTGCTGTGTGCAGCGTGTCGAGGCACCAGTATCGCTCGAATTGGTCCTCTTACACCCCGAGTCACCTCGACTCTTCGTTCGTCTCGAACATACACAAACTATTTTCCGAGAGAATCGAGATCTTTTCATCCGTGCAATTCAACAAGGCATCCATTCTAACGGGAATCATCAAAATCAGTCTCAAGGTGAGAATCGTGACACCAACTTGTTATATATATTTTTTTTTTTTTTTTTTTAAGTTTAAGCCTACATGTAACGCGATTCATAAGTGGAGAGAACGTAGCTCGACAACAGGTGAAGGCGGTCTCGAGAGCAGATGCATGCATATCTGCACGCCAATGACAAGATGAGCTCCAATCGGTCATTATCCACTTGGTCGAATCGCTATGGTGTTCTTTTAGTCCCTTTCAACTCGTTCTTTGTTTTCGCAATCACCGCTGCGGATTCCATCTGTGAAAAATTTCTTTCAGACATTCCTGGAATGCGTGAGGCTGAGGACCTTCAGCAAGTACGGCCTCCAGCAGATCCAAGTCGACACGCACTACCTACAGCTGTACCTGTGGCGGTTCGTCAGTGATGAAAAGTAAGTTCTGAAATTTCACGTCAAAGAAATCCCGTCGACTTATGTGTATATCACGTTGTTGGCAGTCTGGTGCATTTTCTACTGGACGAGATCCTGGGCAGTGCGGTCCACCGCTGCTTGGAGCCCGTACTGATGGAACCGAGCGTCGTCGACATCATCTGCGAGAGGAATTAATTAAAACACCCACATCCTCTCGACGCCTGTACCGCCACTGCAGTTTCGCTGCTTTGAATTTACAATTGGATAATAATATCCATTCACGCTACCAAGGGGCCATTTACAACACTCAAAAAAATGATAATAGCTATACTCTCAGCCATCGTCATCGTCATCATGTCACACAATTTTACCCTGCATCCATTATATTGTACACTCCACAGGAGATAGAGAGAGAGAGAGAGAGATGGACCGACTAACGATACCTCGTTTTGTATTATATAGAGATGGGGCTTTTATTGCGAGTGGCGATGAATTGAGAGAGGAGCGGATGTAATTGTGATTTGTAAATACATGCCGTATTAATGACGCGCGCTCGCCGCACAGATTGGATTTATATTCCGTTATTAATTTTGACGAACGGCTCTTGAGACTCAATTTACGAGAGCTCGTTTGTTCGTTACTCAGGCGTGTGCGTGTGTGTGTGTGTGTTTTTAAATTAATTTTTTTTCTCTTCGCGTCGTGGTTTCCATTGTAGCCACTTCTGTATTACGAGAATTGTACATATGCGGGATTTAATTGTTATTCTAGTAAAGTATGGTCCAGTGATCTGCTGATCATCTTTTAGTCCAAACACATTCCAAAAGGCCATCAGCCGATGAATTTCCCGAGTATCGCAAAATGTATACCGTATAATTGTACGAACAATAAATTATTTTGCAAAATCCTGGTGTGTTTTTATTGCACTGCGGGTAAGATTTTCCAAGAAGATGTTGTCCCCCTGGAAATACTTATGGCGTGGATAAAAGTGCAGCCACAAACAAACGATCAACGGCAAAAGTGTATTAGTAGGTGTCTGAAAAACGAAGCTTTGGCGCGTGAAAAATGGAGAAAAAGAAAGGGGGAGAGACACGCCCGAGATCTGTATGGGGGGTCAAACGATCTTAATGAGGTTTAATTTGGTGCGCGCCAGCGAGACTTTCGGAGCGGCCATCGATATCTGTGTATATACACATGGATGTAACATACGTGAGTATGTGAATGGAGATGTACACTAATGCCATTGGAAGTTCTGGTCTTCTCTTTTGCCATGGGTCCTGTTAATTTGTCAATTAAACGGGTGTGTCGCATGCAGCGACCATGAGCCGCGAGGTCGGTTAAGGTATGCGCTTTTTCACAAGGGAGTGTATATCGTATTCGCGCTTGTGACATCACGATTTTTCTGAGGAAAACATACAATTTTCGTGCTAATGAAGATTGAAACTGTGTCTTTTATCAAAAATATATATATATTTTTTTTTTTTTTTTTTTTTTTTTCTCAATCAATAGTTACCGTGAATGTCGGCTTATTGGGAAAGATAGCTGTTTTGCGAAATCCAAAGGATATTCATTTTTTTGCGGTGATGATTATTTTCAGAAAATCAAACAAAACTATAAAGAATTCCTCATGGTATTGTTAGCGTTAAAAACTGACAAAGAATTTTTTGTTTTAGTGAATAGTGCAAGAATCCTGTAATTACATAAAAATTGCTCTTTACATCGATATTAAAAGTACGAAATTATCTTCTTACATTTGTGTTTGAATCAAAAACCATAAAAGCTGTTAGATTCTTTTTAACTTAACGTTGTTGAAAAAAAATTAAGATTAAATAACATTCACGGCAAATATGACTTCAATATTTAAACAAGTAATTACAATATAAAAATTACGTAATAAAACTATGAGAATTTTTTTTTTCAACAGATACAATACACGTATGTTTTTTGTTACGTATCTATAACTCTTATCTTACTCACTAATATATAAAGCAGAAGCGCTAAAACCGTTGTAATCGCTAACCGCAAAAACTACTGAACCGATTTTGCTGAAATTTTGCACACTGATTCATGATACTTCCTAGATGGTTTTAATATAGTTTTTATCTTAAAAAATTTAATAACAATTGCAATAAATGAGCTCAAAGTTTTGCAAAAGTACGCCAGCTTTTCACTTCAGTTCAGTCAAATCCGCTAGATGGCACGCGTGTATTTTATGCGATTTGTACTACTTGAAACGTCAAAATGAGTATAATCTAACGTTATGTTATTGCTCTTGGTTAACAATAAAGATTATCAGCTATACTACAAACTACCCCTTTCAGTGTTATGATAGATGAAAGTACCGACATTACTCAAGATAAGGCTCTGTCTCTAGTTGTTCGTTATTTTAATGAAAGTGTGGGAAAAGTACGAGACAGTTTGTGGGATGTAATACCAGTTTGTGACGGAGATGAAAATTAAAAAGCAGATTCTGAAGCTGAACATGAAAATTGTCATCATCATTGCAATGGGGAAACATTCCTATCTCAAATATTGATGCATTTTGTTCCGATACAGCTAGTGTTATGGTAGGAATCCATAATTTTCGAACACATACCTAATCTTGTTTATAATTACGTTTCTTATTCAGCTTGAGTCAATAGGTTTGCTGTTTGTAAAATTAAACTACGTTTGAAAGATGTTATGGTAAAGAAGCCATGTATAACAAGATGGCTTACGTATAATCAATGTATGTTCCGTTTACATGAGGTATGGTCATGCCTTGCGCTGTTTTTGAAAGAAGAATTGAAGGTTGCTGACAATAATGTCGAAAATGTATGTACTGAAATAAATAATTATTTTGAACTTGAGATAAACAAAGCATATCATTTGTTCATTATAACTGCATTTTCAAAATTAAGTGCTGCAATGAAAAAAATGCAATGTCAGAAACCCATGTTTTGCAATATTCCTCAAACCACATACAAAGATATTTTAAAAATGTATTTGGATAACGATTACGTGGACATGACAGATGTAGCTAGAATTAATCGAAATGATAGCTCCCATTCTAAAATCAGTAATGCTATATCAGTAGATGAATCAGTTGTTGAAGCTTTAAAAATGAGTACCAATGTGACTGCAAAAAAAGAGTTTGTAAGAAACTATCGAAATTTTTTGATCGAACTGTGTCAGAGNACTATAGGGTTAACGCTAAATTTAAAAACAAGTAAATCGTTTCCTGACATCATTTGAATCTTAGATGAGAATCATTAAGTATGGATAAAGACTCCTTTATCCTACAAAAGGTATCAAATTAAAACTTTTAAGAGTTGTCACGAAAGAAAAAAAAAGTAAAAAAATATATAAAGTTAAAATATTCTAGTTTTAAAGAGCCATTCTCATACTCCTTAGCATATCTTACTAATATATAAAGCAGAAGCGCTAAAACCGTTGTAATCGCTAACCGCAAAAACTACTGAACCGATTTTGTTAAAATTTTGCACACTGATTCATGATACTTCCTAGATGGTTTTAGTATAGTTTTCATCTTAGAAAATTTAATAACAATAACAATAAATGAGCTCAAAGTTTTGCAAAAATATGCCAGCTTTTCTCTTTAGATCAGTAAAAGCCGGTAGATGGCGTCGACATAAAATCGAAGCTACCTGCAACATAAATAAATAAGTGTGATTATAAAAGGCTGGAGCGTCTCCACAGTGTTTTACAAAATTAATGTGTACAAAAGTAACAAAATTAATGTGTTTTTTACCAAATCCTTTTTCACAAAACCCACAAACCATAATAAGTAACATTCATATATCGTTCATAATTCATAAAATCAAAAACAAAGTATTAACTTAGAGTAAAAGCGCCAACAGCTGAACCTAAAATTAACACAAAAATTACAATACAGCATACTAATCACCAAGTGAAATTATGTATATACTCTGTAATAAAAAGTAATAAATAAAGAGATTTTTAAAAGTTAAAAAAACAGTGTTGCAGTCGAGATTCGGCAACTCAACGAGCTGTATAGAGAATGCTGAAAATAGTCTTGCATCTGGGTGTTCCGGTTACGGACGATACTCTTCTCTAAGGGGGAAGGAACCTAGGTGTGCTTTTACCCTGAAACTCGATGAGTGCGATCAAAGAAAAAAAAAAATACTAACCGATGCCATCTCTGCCACAATACCAGGAGACATATCTAGCCAGAGCACAATCTGGTTCAACTCATCAGAGTTGTGAGGGGGTAGTCCCACCTGGTGCAGTTAGAGAATTTGTGGCTACAAATGTAAGCAAGGGACAACAACTGTGAGGGGCACGGGCAGCCACAACGGCTACCTTCTTGGTCGTCGCGTCCCCAATGCGCTTACCCACATGTTCCCGTCTAACGATGAGCGGTTGGTTATCCGGGGAACGACCCGAGACGAGATATTCTTTGGTCAGCAGCATACCTTTCTTCATCACAGTCTCCGTACATCGAGACTTCCAGGGTAAGAATCAAGCAACCGTAGCCAGCTCTTCATCATCAGGAATAAGAATAGGCGGTAAGTTTCACCACTGGCACTTTTTAGTGCCATTATAAGTATTTACGTTCCCTACTTAACTATCAATTTCATCGGTTCTTTTTAGGATCCACCTAAGTGTAAACTACCTTGCCAACAAATACATTTTTATTACCATTTCCGGAAGCGATTCATTAACAAAAAGACTATATTAACTAAAGACGGGCACTATTAAACCAAGTCAGCCATTCACTAGCAGACGTCACCTGCGGAGTTGTTCTTCGCAAGGCTGAAAAACACGGTAACCGACGACCCTATACTACCCTCTCGACTCTAAGCATTCAACCAGGAATCACTGATTCTCTCCAAGGTCTGCGTTGGGCAAACCTACAACAGCTATGAAGGAAAAAAAAATTAAGCCAACGGGACAGCCTCCACTGGACAAGTATCACTAACCAATCTCCCCATCTAAGATCACCAAAACAACTGAATCTGCAACTAAAAATGGTGCTTTAGACACCAACGTCTTCGACGTTATACCGGGAGACGTTGGCAAAGAGCACTACAACTAGCCCCAAAGCTTCGGACTTTGTAATTTTTCTCCCAATCAGTCCGGGTCTTCAACAGCAAGCCAGAGAAGATCACCCTGAGGTATCCAGGCAGTCACAATTGCTGTTAACTGCAGTCAAGAAAGAGTTAACTTAAAAAGCTCACCGGTCTTTTTTAGGGCCATCGGACGTCGAACTACCTTGCCAACAAATATATTAGAACTTATCAAAGTTGACAGAAAACAGCCTTTAGGGGTCACAAAAATTTTAAGCATGCCAAAAGTCGCAAGAGGGTGAATCGGAAGAAAAACTTCAAGTGTATCTAATAAATACAATTTTACTTAGGCGTCAAGAAACTGACGCAGAAAATTTATCGAGATTG
>NW_019379577.1:2298591-2313698 GCF_000648655.2 Copidosoma floridanum | reverse complement strand
GGTACTTCCTCGGGCGAAAAAGCAGTTTTCCGGAACTCGTTCGAAAAGTCTCCTTTACGAACCTCGTTACGTCCCTCGCCTTCGGCTCGGGCCGCAAACCTCTCGGTTCGCAAACAGAGACTTTTCAAACTCTATTTGCGGTCATATATTTGTACTTAATCAGGTCTATTTTCATTGGATCCCTGATTACGAATTTTATTGTAAAATTTTTAAAACAACAACATTTTGACAGTGGAGATATCATTTATCTTTTTGTTCAGAATAGTACAAAATATTTTGGTTGATTAACGCTCATAGTTACAAACAGTTGCTGAATTATATTTAAATATTACTGAAGTTTATAGTATAAATAATCATTTTATGGTAACTCGCTGCTTTACAAGAAAAAAGGTCAAATGAACAGTTTCCAAAAGATTTTAACTTACAAGTTTATTTTTTGGCAGGATTTGTCAAATATTAATTGCATTAAATTGCAGAAAAAATTAGAATAAAATTAGTTTATCATACGAGTATGATCAAAAGTAATGCTACTTGATGTTTATACTTTGAAAAAATATTCATACCAAAAACTTTATTTAATTTAAGACTCAATAAAATTACACGTAATTTTCAAATATCCCTTACACTTTCCCATTCTTTCCCACGTAACAATATTATGTCACATAGATTTTTTTTAGAAAAAATATTTTCAAATTACTACTTAATCATTTACATGCCGATATTATATTCAAAATGGTAGTTGTCTTTAAAATAAGATTTATGTAATTGGTGGTAACAAAAATTTTGCAAGATTAGAATTTAGAGTGTATGTGTACGTTTAGGAAAACAAAAAATAATGGACATGTTTGTGTGCCTCTTTCATAATGTGGTAAGATTATTAAATAATATAAAAGTGATCACAATAAGTCAGATCACACGAAGCGCGTTCAAGAAGAAGAAAAAATAAGAAGAATTCAAAAAATATTGGGTATATCATTGTTTTACATTAAAATTTATGAAAAAAAGACAAATAATATGGTTGATGATAAACATAAAAATTGTATGGGTAAAATATAGTATGGCAGTTTGTAGGGATGAAAAAACGAGAAAAAAATGTACGCAAGATTTTATTCTACATAATTATAAAAATAGTGTCAACAATGTAGATCGCACAAAGCATGTGTAAAATTACTAGCAAGTTAAAAAACATGATTTTTTGGTTTCAAATAAGTTATAGTAAAATAATANCAATTTCACCAGACGATTGTAAGTTTATTTATATTAATATTCAATAAAATGTTAATAAAGACCTATTAATGATTATTATTCTTTACATAAATGGAATTAAAAAGTTGATTTGAATAAAATATATATTACTTATTTTGTATCTAGATATACGGTTAGAAATAATTTTTTCATTTGAATAAATCGTACACTTGTTATTATTCGGTTTATTCAAATTGATTTTATACTTTACTTAAATATCTGAAAGTTATTGCATCAGTATAGTTTTAGCTGAAAAATAAAATTGTCTTTTTCTCCGTACCTTAATATTATTAATAAAAAAACATTGTTTGGACAGGACTATAGAAAATTTAAAAATAAATTAAGATCTTTAAAAAGCTCATGATAAATTTAAAAGTAGAAAATAATTTTTTCCACCTTTCGAGCGGAAAGTGAGGACCGAAAGTACTTTCAGTGCCTTTTTTACAGGTGGAAAGTAAAACATAACTGCCCTAGAGTGGAAAGTATATTCCCACCCGCAAATACGAAAAATTGATAAATTTATTTATTAGTGGTGCATGATGACCATATAAAATGGTTGAGTTCTATAAAAATTTCTCAAGCACTAACTTTAAAACATCTTTCTTTGAAACATTTTTAAAACAAAACCTGATTATTGCATGAAATCCCATCACAAATTTTGTGTACAATTTCTTGCAAAAAATTAAAATATTCCAATGAGGGAGTATTAACAGTGATGATTTTTTATTAGATATCCAACTTTTTACCCATGGTGATTAACGCTGAGTTTCATGCCAGGGCGGCATTGTGCTTGCTTGCCTCTTTTAGATTTCATGTACAACTATTTACACTCAATCACACGTGAATCACTGACTCACAACTTCTCGTTTTCTCAGAGAGAAAACGGATAATTCTTTGTGTTAGTTATTTGATATGTTTCCTTTGATTAATTTTTAAATATTGAATCACAACTCAAATCTCTCTTTTTTACAAAATAATATATTTAAACAAATGATAAATGAAACAACTTAGCTTTACAATGTATTTATAATGAAAAATATGTGCCAAATCACCACAGCAAAATGAGAAAAAAAATCTTACAATTGTTTACTTACGAGTGGGTTTGAAAAGGAAAGCATAAAAATAAGGTTATGAAGAAAGAATTATTACTGAAAGAGCATGTAAAACTTGTATGTTTTGGAATAAAAACTCGTGATCCTGTTTGATCAGGAAAAAAAAGAAACGTGTAACCCAGGAGTATCCAACCTGGATGTTCGGCTGAGCCAAAGGCTCCGAATCGGGCCGTCGCCCTTACGAAATGTGCAAGAACAAATACTCGTGAGAACTGATGTTCTATAAACTTTGAACTCGTGAACTCGTATTTTTTTTAATATTCTGGTCTCACCCTTTTTGCTGTGTCCGTCGTGTCTTATTACCCTTTTTGCCTTGAAGAATTAGCTCACGGAGAAGTATGGCTGCGAAAAAAACTAGCAAAGACAGGAAGAACAGCAGCAGGAAAGCGCCCACATCGATGGCAACCTCAAAAACCGAAGAAAGGAGACGTTGGTGCAGCGCGCTTCTTGATGGTAGGTCAAGGAGTGAGTAGAAAAAATGCGTGAATTGAAGGTTACGGCAAATTGCAAACCGGTCAAGAAGACGGTGCGAGAAAAAAGTTGTTTTTTCACGTTGGCAAGATGACGCTCGCACATTCGAGTAACAGCTGAAAATCTGCTGCCCTTTCTTCTTTTTTTTCGAACGCTATCGGCTGATTCGATACCGATACCGTTGGATATCAGCCTCTTTGTATTTTTTCGTTAAATACGAAACAACACGTATAAAAAAGGGACAACTTTATATACTCATACTTAATAGCTATTAGAGGTTAGTTAGTTAATTTCGTTAAGTGCCGCTGTAATGGAGTTTTACGTGTGCCAATATACTACTGGAGAAAGTTAACATTGTGTTACATTAGTTTAAGTATAAAAATACAGCGCAACAAAGAATACATATATACATTTTTTTTTTTTTTTTTTTTATATTATAGTGCTCTACGTCCGGCTCCTTTTAATAAGGGCACTATTATGGGCACTTAGCACTTGGGAAAGGGACAAGGAAAGGGATGGGAGGCCTCCCATTATTGGGAGGGGGTAGGGGGAAATTAGGCAATTTTTGCTGCGAGAAGGTGGCCTAAACCCTTCTCGAGGAGCATTGCGTGGTAAAAAAGCACATGTGAACAATCACAGAGGTACTTGCCCGACAATGTCGCACTGGCCGGGAATTGAACTACGGTCTCCCGCGTGCCAATCCACGACCTAGCCGACCGAGCCACCGCGCGCTCCATATATATATACATGCTTATATTTTCAGTATTACGCTCAACAACCAATAAAATTAATTACAGAGTATGGTTTTTAAAAGGACAGAGCTTAGCACAATGTTGCTTTCTGGTTGTAATTTTTATGATACCCTAAGTTTATTTTTTTTGATTCAGAAAAAAGTTGTAAAATCATTTAGTATTTTGATTGAGGTGGGCTTCGCCCCCCTACCCCCTACCTGGGGCTTCGCCCCCTGATACCCCACCATGGCTGCTGCCCTGGACACCGCACAACCTTTAATGCGAACCTTTGTTTAACCTTGGACTTCACGATCTTGAGTGCACTTTCGGCCCTGCAGCGAGAATGAACTTGAAGGTTGGAAAGTCTACCCGTGAAGGATGTAGTACTTTCCAAACTATTGGCTTAATATACTATGTTTTTTGAGGCACTCGTATGAGACTACAACTAAAAGCTTGAGATGCGTAAGTTTTATTGTTCAGATATTAGAGCATAAATACATCATAAAAGATAAAAGCCTAAACAGTCTAAGCTTTTACTAGTAGTATCATAATGGTTACTTGAGTTCGTTACTACTACTTAGTTTAATAAATAAAAGCTTGCTTAAAGAAAATTAAAATTTACTAATAAACTCATTAACTGTTTGTTTTAAGACAAAAAATAGTAAATTGGTCTAAATTATTTTCACGTTGGTAACTTATTTTATCTCAGTTGTTGATAAAGAAGACACGTGACATGCCTCAACCAATCACATAACGAATAAAAAAGCTCCAGTTGCGGGACAATCATTATGAAGGATTCATCGGTATCATCGAATCTGAGAGAATTATAATACAGGTATGCTTCTTGTGTGACGGGAACATTATAAAATGTACGCACAGGATCGAAAAAATGGCAAAAAAAGTGCAAAAAAATGGCAAAAAAGTGCAAAAAAATTGCAAAAAGTGCAAAATGCATCAGCCGGGAATCGAACCCGGATCGCCCGCGTGGCAGGCGAGCATTCTACCATTGAACCACTGATGCTCGTGGCCGCGGCGACTTTATCGTGCATCTTTATAGCCACAGACTTTCTCTTTGAAATAGCCCTTACGCTATACATATACTGCACATCACAAGTATGCCTACCGATCTTTCGTGATTGCATCTCGTCGTCGTCTTCTATACTATCATCCACACCAGCGCGTCCTGCTTTCGTAATCGTACTGTGACTCTGCAGAGTTCACTCGCATGTCTGATAATTGTTATTTACAGTGATTCCTATCAATAGGAGTTATAAATTTCTATTTGTTTTCTTCTCTTTTCCTCTGTAACGAGTTAAAACTAAATAGCTTAAATAGTTTCACTGTTAGACAACTGCTGTTCCCCATCTTTCGTAAGAGATAAGATTATTTTCAAATTTCGGTCTTATCGAATGACTTTGATGAAACATGTGACAGAAACCCTTCTATTCATAACTTCGATATTTATTTTTTATTTGTTATTTTTTAGTTTTGTGTGTTACCCCATTATAGCTTGAGAGCCACATATGGTCCCGTATTATACTCGGATGAAGCCACTAAATTTTTTTTTTTTAATGTACTTTGCCTGCCGTACATGATTTTCGATAAAATAAAAAAATGTTTGTCAAAACATTTAATAGTTGGCAAAAAAATATTACTGTACATTTTCATAAATTAGTTTTTGAAAAAATGTCTTTTTTAAAAGACGACTTTCTCCTAACTTTTCTTTTTTAGAAAAGAAAAAAAAACCTACCAGCGAAAACTAAACAATTATACTCTAATTCAAAGTGATTCGCGTAGGATTGGTTTTGAACTAGGAGCTCTACCCAGATAAACGATACATTACAAAATATACATTTTTTTCCGATAGTTTTTAGGAAGCGCATGCACTGTAGTTAGTGCGCATGCGCCTGGCTATCATATTCTAAAAACTATGAAAAAAAATCTTACATTTTGCTATATATTTGCTACATGGGGTAGAGCCCCAGTTACTGCCGCAGGATGCTTTATTATCGGATAGCGTGTGGATTCTACGTAAAACTTCACTTGCAGGATTTTTACGTATCCTCTTTCCCTAATCTCTACAATATTTTTTTTTCTCTTTTCCTTAATTACCATCCTTTTTTCCAAGTATGTGGATATTTCGTACGGGCCCCTTTTGCAAAGTTCCCCTTAGACGACTCGGTCATCTCCATCGTGAACAAAAAAAAAATTGGTAACTAAGCTGATGAAAATTATATACTTTTATTTTATCATGTAAATATTGCATTAAAATTAAAATATCCAACAAAAAAATCATAGGTGGGTGATTTTCCACCAATTTTCCATCATACGCATACCTCAAAAACAACCAAGTTTCGACTTCTGGTGTTTATAGTTTGAAATCCAAAGGCCACTCTAAGAATTACAGACATTATTTACTACCATGTGAAGGGTATACAGAAACAGTACTCTCAAAATAATTTGCAAAATACATTTATTGACATTTTTACATAAATCTTAGTACTTGTGCTTTAATTTTTAAAAACAATGGTTTACTATTAGATAGATAGTTACAACAACAATGAAAAATATTATACTCACTAAAAAAAGGCTTACTTATAAATAAAAACAACGTAAATTAAGTTAAACTAAAATTTTTTCTATTAAAATATTTTTTCAAGTTACAATAATTTTTTTAAATAACATTAGTACTAGTCTAAATTAAAAAAAAAATGATTTACAGCTATGGCTGCTATAGTATTTCTTTGGCAAAGATGATAAATTTGCCACTGTTATTTTTAAAATGGGAATCACGAATATCAGATCTATTTCCTATAAAAATAATAATTTGTGCTTCAGTGCAATAAATTACCCACTAGATTTACTCAAACAGATAAAAATACTTATTGTTACATACACATATTCATATCTTTATGTATACATGTATCTTTCCAGTTAGTATTTTTTAATGAAATGTTAGTATATTGTAAATGTTGGTGAATGTTTTGTTAATGGATACATTTATAAACTATTTTCTAGAGAGACAGATAAGTCGCATCTTTTAAATTTCAAAGTTTTTTATTAACAGGAATGCAAAAACTCATGTGTTCGATTAAAATAAATTGATTTCAAATGTATTTATAGATGATTTCATTTTTAATTGATTTAAATCGTAAAATTTGACACTAAAGTTTATTAGTTTTAATCAACATTGAAAATCGGACCAAATCAATCGACTTTCAAATTTTTTTCAATCAACATGGATGGTAATTTTTTCTACCTTTACTGAATAAACCGAAGTATTTATCTTTACTATTCATTTTAATTAATTGGCTTGAAAATGAATTTTTACTAATTTAAGTTTATCTAGTTCATTAGTAAGTAAAGTTTAAGTTTAAGTTAAAATTTAAGTTTATCTAGTTCATTAGTAAGTAGTAATTAAATTTTTTTTTTCGTTTCTTTTTCTACCATGTAAGGAAAGGGGTTTCGCGCGATTTTTTTATTCTGATTTATACTGCTATATTCTTATCAATATTTTATTTAGTAAAAGTTAGCTGAAAACAGCTATTGCTACGAGTTTTGCGTATTTGAAAATTATTCTTTAACTATAAAGTTTTTTTTTAAATAAATCATGTAGATATATATTAAATAGCATATATCCAACTAAATTAATTATTCTAGCTCGTATTACTTTAGTTGGAAAAATAAACAAAAGCGAAAAAAAATATAACCAACAAAGTTAATTATTTTAAATTAGTATTATTCGCTATTTGAAGTCCATTGGTTTGAAAAACTTCGATTCAAATTGATAAACTTCAATGCATGGCCAAAAAGTGACAACGTTATAATAGTTTACTTGGAGTTTCAATCCACCAATGTCGAGAAACGATCCTAAAAGATAAAAAAATTGTTCGGCGTTAAGTCACTCACTTGCCCGAAGCAGTGAGGTTAGTGAATCCCCGCAAGATCATTTTTCTTAGCAATAAACTCATAAAAATGTTGATGGACTTGATAGTGGCTTTTCAAACTACCCATGAAAGGAAATGATTTTCCGCAAATATCACATTTGTATGGTCTCTCGCCCGTATGGATGCGAGTGTGGGCCTTCAAGTTGCTCGACACGATGAACGTCTTACCACAATCGTGGCACATGAACGGTCGCTCGCCCGTGTGGAGGCGAGTGTGCACGTTAAGTTGGGACACCCGACGGAATGATTTGTCGCAAAATTTACAGTCATGCGGTTTTTCGCCCGTGTGGATGAGCACATGTATTCTCAAAGTGCGCCTCTCGGAAAAAGATTTGCCGCAGTACTCGCATTTAAATCGTTTTTCCCCCTCGTGGCTCCTAATGTGCTCAATGAGATCGTTTTTTTCGGCAAACGATATTTGGCACGCGTGGCATTTGTGGATGTACTCGCACCTAGTTATACCCGCGTGATTGTCCAATTGGCTCTTGCAGGTGAACGTCCTGTTGCAACATTCGCACCTGTGGCGCTGTCCACCGCCGCCCTCCTCCTTCACTTTTATCGTGGCCGTTGCTTCTTCGCGGGGTTTCTCGTGGGTGTGATTGTGCTCTCGAAACGTACCCTCGTCGAAAAAGCATTCCTCGCAGATTTCACACTTGTATTTTCTGTCAACCTCGTGCTCCTGAATGTGCTCCGCGAGATCGTCCTTTTGAGCGAAGGACTTGCCACAGTCGTGGCATTTGAAGATTTTAATGCACTCGTACATGCACTGGCTCCCGTAAGAATCGAATTGGTCATAATAGTCGGGCATAAAATGGCCCTTATCGCTGTACTTGTTTATCTCCATCGCTGGTTTCATTTGTTCCGATGACTCCAGTGCGCGTCTACTACTCTACAGCTTCATTCGGTGTGGTTATTCTTACTATTACAATAGATTTTACTGCTTTCGATGAGTGCGGTTTCTACCAACAGCTGAAAATCAAAATTTGATTTGACGTCAAACGGTTTGCTGCCACGTACAACCAAGTGTGTGTGTGCGCGTGTGTGCTTCTTGACACGTGGTACTGTATGATAAAACTCACCTCTTTGTTCCAAGTTGCCGGAAGCACGAGGACTTGTATTTACCGAAGTGACTCTCAATGACGACCCTATGTATAAAAAAAACAACGTTTGAAATCACTTGTCATGTCCATGACTCATCTTAATTATCGATACTTGTGGCGCTCGAATTTGTTCATATTTATCGAGCTCTGAGCCCTCGGAGTACTCCCAAAACCTCAGCGTGCATGGATTTTTCGCGCTCGGAACTGGATGAATAAACATAAATCTAATTTACATTGAAATAAACAAAAAATAAATAAAAAAGAGTGAGTCACTGCAACTTACGAGCTTCAATTGCCCTCTCGAACAGCGAGACGAGGATCGTTATGGTTGTCAACGGGTCGCGGTCTACGACGGCGCTGTATAGGTACTCTTGAGGTAACAAAATCTGCCAAATGTCCACCATAACAATAATATATTTAACGTCACACCTTGACCAACGCTGTTGTTGCTAAACACCACTTGGACCGGCACCGTGATCGTGCACAAAGTTCGAAACACATAAATCGGCAGTTTATCTCACTCCGAGGGTCGACGCGGCAACAGGAGAGCTCGCACCTTTGTGAACCCCAAGCACGAGTCACTCGGCCAACTCTCTCGGTTTGAAAGAAAGCTGGCTCGTCGCCTTTGCACCTCTGGATGAGTCAAGCGGCGGCAGCTTTGGGCCACTTGGAGTTCCATAAATCATATAGCCACAAAACCACCGCCAATAAGCTTACCACCTCCGCTTGCACCAATAACGCAAATATATTGTATGGAGGGAATGGGCCATACGGCGGCAGAGGCAACACTATAATACGCGTACAAGTATCGCATTTAGCACGACTTAGCTGCGTGTGTAGGTGTTACCGAGAACATCCAACGAACAACAACTCGTACGTGTGCCAAAGTAATGCTTTGGTGAATTAATTATAATGTATATAGATTGTCACTAGTGTTGACAACATTTCAGTTTATTACGCGAATTTTCAACGCAATATTTGTATTGTCGTTTCCATTGCACGGCACAAATGGTCTTTAACATTGTACGCGCTATACGACCATTTTTCACGTTATACTTTCTCCATTGCGCTGTGTACATCTATTTTGTTGGGCAACGGTTTATTGGTGAATCAGCACTTGCCCCCCCAGTGTCCATATGAACTCGTTAAATCACTATACATGCGTGGAAACAGTCGATTTTCGACGGGACTGTTTGAATCTATTGAACATTATATCGTTTGATTTGGATAAATGTTTTTTTTTGTTTTTTCGGTATCATTTCGGGAAAAAAGGACTGATAACGCGTACATTGATTAGCTGCGTTCAAAAGCAAACAATACTTGCTCAATCGCATTAAAGTGACCGCAGTATAATACCCATTTGAATTTTTCATTGTCATTTTTTTTTTTCTTCTTTACATTATACAAAATTCACTGCTAACAGTGAAAATTCAATCAACATTAATTCATAATGGCCAATAAATACATTCGATTTCGTACCTAGTGGTGCACGTCGCAAGCTCCTCACGTGGACTATTTGTCTAAAGGAAAAAAAAAAAAAAAAAAAAAAAAAAAAAAAAAAAAAAAAAAAAAAAAAAAAAAAAAAAAAAAAAAAAAACGCTGAAAATAGAAGAAATCTACTTGAATGCTTATTTTTTTGATGTCGGGTGTTACATTATTGTTGACTCTAAAACAATTTTAATGGCACTCGGCTTGCATACATAAACAATGAACTATTACAAGCAATGCAATACATTCGAGGGAAAATTTCTTCGAGTGAATAATATAAGTTTAGAAAATATCCAGTTACTCAAAAAAAAAACAAGTGAAAATTCTATGTCATTAAAGAGAAAAGTTCACTCGAACAGAGCGATAGAAAGTTCTCCCGAAAGGTTTTACCATTGAAATCGGTAACCAAGTAGAAAGTGCTTATCTAAAGTACAGGAACGAAAGGGATTTACCGATTCGTGAGACATTTCAAAGTTCCAGGGATGCACATCCATTTTATCGCTATTGGTAGCCAAATAGAAAGTGCTTATCTAAAGTACAGGAACGAAAGGGATTTACCGATTCGTGAGACATTGCAAAGTTCCAGGGATGCACATCCATTCCTTGGCTATGGTAATTTAAACACGACGTAGTTTTAAGGTATATAAAGAAACAATTTTCCGTCAGTGAATTCAAAAGTCAACAGGAGCTTCAGTTAACCAGGTACGAAGGTTCAAACTGGTAAGATCAAATCTTTGACGCGAAATCGGAACATTATTCGTCTCATTCGATTCAAATTCAGCGTTTGAGGTATCATTTACTGAAAATAGCAACGGAAAAAAAGTTCTTAACACGTGTTCAGTAGAAACAAACATTCATTCTACTATCATCTCTTCTGCCATAAAACATACTGTTTGCAAGCAGGTCGAATCGATAAAATGTTGTCGACGGCGCAAGAGGAAAACAAACGTATTTTGTTGACTGCATTGGTTGATACTTGTGCGCGGCTCAACTCATCGCTAAGTGATTGTAAACATTTTTCTGAACACATCGGCCGAATTGGCGAAGATTTATCAATGGCAATAGCTAATCAAAAACTTGAACCGTGGCACAGTAACGTGCTCGTACAGGTGAAAATATCAGGAATTCATTTTGACTGGGAGGACAGTGCAATGGAGTTGGTTTTGACAAGCGAGGCTGCTCGAAACTTGTATTTCTACGTCGTGAACGTGAATGGTGTGGATCCGCGTGGAATACCTTTTTTGCGTGTCCTGATTGTACGGAACAACTTGAACGCCCTCAGGTTTGTTTTGTCTCATCGTTTATAATAACATTTTTTTAGGCACTATTTAGCTCTGTACTGTGTACTAGAAGGAACATTATACAATGACAAAATTGAATAATATATTACGTACTATTCAATTTAATATTAGTTTAAATTAATAACAATTTAGTTGCTTTATTTGAAAGTATGAACATATCGTATTGCTGAAATTTAATGCATTTGATTGCTTATTTTAACTTTGTCATGATAACTATAGGTGATTTACCTTAACCAATCCTACAACGAATAAAAAGACTCTTGTCACGTTATCAACAATTTTTCACTTAATACATTTAATAAATTAACCTCAAATGTTTCAATAAATATTTGAAATGATTAATTGTCTGTTAGGAAAATAATAATGTACAAAAATTTTTTAAACATGTTTTTCTCCTAACTTGACTAAAGAATTTAATTTTCACCAAGTATTAAAATGGTATATGATTTTCGATAAAATAAAAAAATGTTTGTCAAAACATTTAATAGTTGGCAAAAAAATATTACTGTACATTTTCATAAATTAGTTTTTGNTTTAAGATTTTGTTAGATGAATAAAAGTTTTAACATTTCTTAACAAAATTTTTTTTAAAGTTTGTAATTTTGAAAAAAATAAAAAGTACGATTTTGATATTCATAAAGCTCAGAAATAAGTGATATCAATTTGAACTTTGTGATGAAAAAAAATTTAAGCATAAAAGAATAGTGCTTGAATTCAGAAATAAAATGTTAACTACAACTAAAACAAGGCTTAAGATTACACTTTTATAAATTGTTAATTATATCGTAATTTTTTTTAACAAAAAAACATGTGGCTACAAAATCCTGTTGCTACTTTTTAATTCTGTATATTTAATTCACACAAAAAATGAATGAAAAATCATCTGAAATTTACGACGGTTAAATCTGTAAGTGCAGGCACCAAAATCACTCGGGCCAATAACGGCAGACACTTTATTAAAAACCTGAAGATGCAAATTAAAATCACAAAAGCAAATTAAAATCCTCAATCGTTTAATTTTTGATTAACGAACTTTTTGTAAATAATCGTAGAATCACTAAAATATAAAAAAAAATTTTTGTTAAAAAAAAATTGTTTCACGATCACATATTTTTTCGGCGAGAATTATTCTCAATAATCATCCAGAACTTTCTGCAAAATGTTTTATATTTTTCCATTTCTTGCAAAAAATTGAATCCGTATAATCAACCTGTATAACTTGAAATTAACTAATGTACTGTATTTAGTTATCACGATCACTCATGAAGTAAATTAGAAACGTAAATAAAATATACGTAACGAATTTGTTGAAACACAAAAAGTCCCTTTTAAAAAACTTTCGAATCAATTTTCGATCCTAAAACGCAAAATTTTAAGCACTAAACGACATTTTTTTCAATTCAGGATTTTACTAAGAAGAAAGCCTGACACAAAAACGGTCGATGCCCAGGGCATGGCACCACTGCATTACGTGAGGACTGCCGAATGTGCTCGTTTGTTATTGGAGTATGGCACAGACCCCGACGTGAAGGATTCGAATGGCAGAACTTTACTTCTTCAATCGTACATGAAATTCTCGCGGTGCACCGACCCCATGGAAGGAAAAAAAATCGTAAAAGTTCTGGTCGATGCCGGAACGGATGTGAAGGATGTAGTCGAGAAAATTTTGGAAGACCGAGATAAGATTCAATACAAGATCGAGTATGAAGTTGTTGAAGTGAGAAGGGATCAGCTCTCGGATTCTATTTTAGAGTCACTGCTTAATCGGGTACAAAGTTTGTCGACTCTCAGCGAACAGGATATCGATTTAATAAGCAAAACGCATCCACTCTATGCCAAAAGTGTCGCTGAAGTTTTATTCATGAATACGACGAAATTGCAGAACATTTCTATACTCGATATTTTAAACAAAAGTACGGAATCTCTGCTAAATATTTTTCAGCGTAAGCAAATTTTAACGCACGTGGTGCCATTCTTGAAAAAGCATTTATTGCATTTGAATATTTATAAAGCCAACATAATGGTCAAATGTGTCATGTTAGTAACTAGATCTACCTTGGAATACATAGCAGCTGATGTTATGTACAATAATTTTCATGCTTTTTGTTTCAATCATACCACAGCGTATGCCATTTTGCGAAATATTGATGTTAAAAGCCTCCAAAATATTATTTGTACGGATCGTAATGTATTTCATAGAATGAAAGACGATGTTTTTACCATAAGAACTTACAGCGATGCGTTATTTCATTTCATTCGATTGTATAATAATACTATTCTGCGAAATTTGATACGCGACAGCATCATTTAAGTATGCATATAGCCCTTCAATTGATTGTGGGCAACAGTTTGTATTGTATAACTAAATTTTTTAGAAGTATGTGTAAACAAATATACAATATTTTATTACAAAAAAATGTAGCCATGTCCAGGTGTATTGATCTATTTTTCTACAGATTTTTGAGAAAAATTTGTTTGCCCAAATTTCTTATGACTTAGGAATCATGATTTTATAGTTCTACTGTATATTTATTATTATTGTAACACATTTTTCTAATATTTATCCAAGTTTTTTAACAAAACAGTAAATCATCACAATTGATCATATCAATCAATTGATAGGAATTTGATATTTGATATTTGAAGGTGTCAAAAAAAATTTTAAGAATATTTGTCGGACTCTTTTATGTATGGCTATCATTATTTATGATAAATTTAAAAAAAGAAAAGTCAACAAAAGAGTAAGATGTTCAAAAATTTATACAAAAAGTAAAACACACAAGTTTATTCGTTAAAAATACGCACAGAAAAATTTGATAATTCTTCATCAAGCTATTTTTGATAATCCATTATTTTTTTGGGCTTAGTGACATGGACATCCATTTCTATATTTTCAGTTTTTTGAATATGTGTACACATTTTTATAAAATTCCTGTAACTAACGAAAATAACACGCCTACGAATATACTGATTATAGTGTTATTTTCAAGTATACATCTAAAATATTTTGTTAAAGCATCGCTGGAATGTAATATCTTTTAATAAACATAATTTTAAAAAAACTAATTCCAATAATTTGATATGAATTTTTGCATACATAGTTCTTACTCCAGTACTAACAGTTTAAAAATCTCCTAACTCCTGTAAATATCCCTACTTAAATAACTACGTAAATACAAAACTTAACTATTATAAGTATTAAAATTATTAACTTATTGATTGAATTTATTTATGATGTTTGATAATGCTCTTGTACAGATACAATTTTTGTCAAAGTATAAAAAATTTTATTTAATTCACACGAATGATTCAAACGCACAAAAAATATTTTCATGTACTTTTCAAGACAGTATAATATATTACCACATATTTTAACTTTTTAAAAATGAATTTGAAGTAATTTGTTAAATTTTTCAATTAAACTTCTTTACATTTTAATACATGTTAGTAATTAATGACTCATCGTTCATTTAAAGAGCATTTTATATGTAATGTTTTTATAATATTAAGTTTCAAGTATCAAATTTTGAAACTGAATAAAAATCTCACTATTAAAAGAAAATCAATAGCATGAATTTAGAAACAATATATTATACATGTATGAATTATACATGACATAAATATCAAATATATATATATATTCCAAATTTAAATAATGGTGAGATCTTCATAAAAATTGGCAAACAGCTAAATCAATGTCCAATTACCAAGT
>NW_019379577.1:2225687-2262390 GCF_000648655.2 Copidosoma floridanum | reverse complement strand
AAAAAAAAAACAAAAACAAAAAAAAAACAAAAAAAAAACAAAAAAAAAAACAAAAAAAAACTGGTTGAAACTCTTAGTTACAGGCATTCAATTACTTTACTAACACTTTAAGTAGATGCTTCAAAAATTTTCATCATGTTATCAAATATGTACCCCACATTTTCACATGTATAAAAATGTCTTCAACTTCATTTTTGCCATTGCTATATGCACACAAGGAATGCAAGGATTCACATTACATGAATTTGTTACAACAGACTCTAAAAAAAGCAGTTTTCACCTCTAAAAGCGCCTCGTTGTGCTGTCAACTTTATATATTGTGCACTTCACATGATGCCTCCATTCAGTTTATAATTGTTCTCATTATGCGTTTTAAAATCACATGCACACAAATTTTTTCATATACAATGTTTACAGTGTTTACATTACGTATGCCAGTCTGACAGTACAAAGTAAAACATGAGTATGTGAAATATGAATGAATACCTTTCAAAGCCACTGGTTCTGAGACTGAGACAACTGTATCTTTATAAATTTTTCAATACTTATAGAGCGCAGATATCTTGACCCGAATATCACTGACAGAACAATTGTCGTAATTTCACATTGTCAACATTAATACATTTGTCATCCTTATTAACGTTTTTATTTAATCTAAACGTACACAAGTCGAGAAAGGTTTAACTGTATTGCTCTTTGAGTATATGATGTATATAACTTGAATCAAAAGCACTACAATTTCTCACTATTTTTCATTATTTCACCTCTGGTTAGGAAAATGATGATAAAAAGTTTGCAAGAATAATTGTATGTAAGTAACTAAATCACATTTTTTGAAATATTCATAAAACCAAAACGTCATAACTATAGAAATAAATTTATTTTATGAAATATTCTTGTATGTCTTATAAATGTAGTATCAAAATGAGCTCTACGTGCACAAATGAAAGCCCCTAACCAGAGACAGACAAATGGGTGAAAAAAAGAATTGATAAATCTTATAAATTTAGTTTTTGATCAAGATTATCGAACCTTGGAGCTCGAATTCATTCACAAAGACAGCACACAACACTGAGGGTGTACATAAAAAGTTTAAAGAGCAGCAGCAGTCTTTGTGTAAAAACTTTATATTTTTTTAAATATCATCTTCATTTGTATAAACCATATTCAAAACATCTTTCCATTTTGTCATCACTGTCATCAAAATAATATACCATGCTCTTTTGCTCACGCAGGCACGCTTTCACACTGTAAAAGGTATATCTAAGCAGTTTGTCAGGCAAGAATCTATAGTTTTTGAAAAATGTATTGCCGACAGACATACACACACGCAAGGGGTAGGGACGTGCCACATTCGGCTGTGTCACTACGATGTCATCATATCGCTGCCAGTGTTTGTCGAGTTTAAGCTAGGCCCTCTTAACGAATCATTAATATCCCTTCGAAACATTGAAAGATTTTGTGTGAACCTATAGAAAAAAAAAGAAAAATTATTAATGTAAACCCAGTACAAATGTGAGCAAGTAATTTTGAAACGTTACACACCTATCTCTATTTTTTGTGAGTAAATTCCTTTCAATGCCATCCATGAGATTTTCAAACCACTGTACCATTGAGGCTTGCTTATCCACTGGTTGATTTCTTATAATGTTTCCCCTTAACTGATTAAAATACTAGAAAGAAATCTTTTTCATGAGTATAGATAGGTATTTTGATGAACATTTAAACTACAAGTGTTCAATACTAACGTCTTCGTTCAAAAGAATGAGACCCAAAAGGGGTCTTGACATGCTCCATTGATTTCGGCAATCCTCAAACATTATCACATTTAAAATAGTACTTAGTATTTGTTGGAGAATTTCGGGATGCTGCTTCAAAACTTGTAAGAACAAGTCGCTACCAGCTGGCACAATTTTCTTTTTACCTGGAAAAAAAATACCTAGATTTTTTACAAAATTTAATTTTAGATTATGTATATTTGGCGTGGTCAAGTTGTCCAAACTCACCTGGTTGGTATAGTTGCTTAAACAAATATGTTACAATGTGATCTAGTGTTACACAACAATCACTACATATGTTTGTTTCTGAAAAAAAAATTTAGGTGAAGGAAAACTGTCATGGTTGATTAAAAATTATTTAAAAGTTGAAGCAAATGCTAGGTTTGACTTTTAACAACAAAATATGTACTCAATATCAGAAACATAGCGCAAGCCATGCAAATGAATTTTAAATGGATAAAATCAAAATGTTAAGGAAATACACTAGTTTAGCAGATGTGTGCGGCTGAATGTGTGATCAGACTTGTTTTAACGGTCTGGGTGTCTCTCTTCGATTCTCCTCTTTGTGCCTATTATATGATTATTGAAAGAACTTTTCATAAGTTAAAACGTTGATGGGAATCACTTCAATAGTATTTTTCGTTAAAATGAGTTAATTTTTAAACAAAGTTGGTGTTAAGACACGTCGTTCGAACAATATTTCGATGTTCTCTAACGTATTGTATAATGGAGTTTCATTTATTTATCTACTTTGAAAAAATGCATCAAATTATACTTTCAATAAGATGGTTCATTGCTTTTGAAAGTTCTTCAAGGTACTATTAGGTGAGTTAAAAATGAAACATGTGTCAACTAATTAAAAACAAAACATTATCTAAAGACAAAAACATAATTTGTACATTCTCAAGCTAACTAGGACGAAACTATAGAGGGAAAAATGTTGCAAATAAGCACTATATAGAGGACTATGTAACAACAGGCGATTGAGAGAGTGTTAGAATATGGTGAAAATTATCGACGATAAGATTCACGACGATAACACTCATGACGTTCCAGAAAACAATCTTCAGCCGCACAGACCTGTGTAGGTGTCTTTAAGCGCACCTAGTGCCGTGAGGCCCTCGCTGATGCTCGACAAAATGTACAAAAATACGCTCGGCTCCAGGGTGGATAAAAATGCCATATGATCCTGTGCTAAGCACTCAAGTAATTGATAATAAGTCACAGACAGCTTTGGATAGTCCTGCAAAGAAGCTTGATTAGAAACAACCGGATAGTAAATAAATCTGATTCATGCAGCTCCCAATCATGGCTCACCAAGAGGTCACTTTGCGATATACTGAGGAGCAATTTGGCAAAAGTATTGAGGGCATTATCCAGAGCCTCGTCGCCGTAGAGCCTGAATACGCCGAAATTGACGTAATTGCCACACAGTGCCGTTCTAAGCATGCTAAAGCAGATATTGATGCCTTTGAGTTTCAAAGGATATATTTGATCCTTGGGAACCTCAAGACCGAGAATACGGTTGCCATAACTGCATATCACTTTGCTGGCCTCGCGGAACAGTAGGATACCGTTTGGCGATGATACATCGAACTGCAAACGCTGACTGCGGTTCTGCACGAGCTCGGCAAATAATTTGAGAACCGGCGTCGTGACTTGTGGCTCGTGGTGCCACAGTTCGATCGCGTGCAGCAGTATCGGCGTGTAATTTGGATAACTGAGTGAATTTTATGGACATGGTTAAGGAAATCAAGATTTTTAACCGAATTAACCAAGGTTTATCACTTAAGTATACTTTTGTTATAACTAAATTTATAGATTTTTTTTTTTTTTTTTTTCATAAAGGATACATCCAATCAAAAAGCATCATGTAAGAAATTTTCGTGTTAAACGCATAAGCTAATCCACGCAAGTCTCTTGCTATGCCGATTAAAGCTTTTTTAGCCTCCTCGGCGGAAAAGAGCGGAGTGTCGGCAGCTCGCATTAATTGACCCAAGCTTTCAAGAGCACCTGAATGATTTTGTGAACATTTTTTTTAACATTCAATTTATGAAAGAGTAATGAAAAAAATGATAAAAAATTCAAAATACCTGTCAGAGGAAGCATAAAAGTATGAAACCTTTCTTCATCCTCTCCTAAATCTACCATTAGTAACCTGCCAAGAGAGGCATAAAACATCGACCTACAGCGCATTTCTGACACAGCCACGCTGTTTCCCAAAAAAGGAAAATGTTCACTCTGTAATACGAATAAACGAGTTAGTAATACATACATTTTTGATAAAAATAAACAAAAAGAGGACGTACAGTGTGATTATTCAACATAAATTGTACTTCTTCCAATTTCACGAGCTTGCGCACGCAAGTGTAACCAGCTGATAGATCGTTCAATAGCTGCAAGGTTTTTGAGATTATCTGTTCACTTCTGCCCCAGTACTTTAGATTTGTTATTCTGCAAAACAAAAAGAAATTATCGATATACCCCAAAAGAAAAAACATATACCTATTTTACCGTCACTCACATTTTCCTAATAAACACACTAAGGACCATGGACTCATCATTGAGACACAAAACGTCGGACAGCCGCCTGTAGACTTTGGAATTTTTTTGCACTTGATCGCCCACATAGATTTTTCGAAATTGCTCGAAAAAGCTAAGCATTGCTAATTCAAGTTTTTCACAGCCTCCTTGCGCCAGTCTCGAATCAGTGAGGTTCATCAGTTGCAAGACTCGGCAGACAAGCTCACCGTCCATCGTGTCGTGCTCTTCGTTACTGTTAAAAGATACTCTGCCGCCAATGGCACTCCCTGAAAAATATCCAACAAACGCTAGTTGTTTAACGTACATTCTTCAAGCCGATTGTTCTACTTGGAAATAAGATATCATGAATGACGTGTTTGGCAAAACGGTTTCCAATGGCAATTGTAGAGCAAAGTCAAACCAACTCGTACAAACGATGCAGTTCAATATATTATTCCGTTCGTGTTCACAACACTCACCAATGATGTAAACAAGCCAAGTCAGCTGCCCCTCCTGTATGAGCATGTCCATCTGCTGGTTGGGCGAGGCGGTCTGAGTCATCAGTTCCTGGTACGTTCTAGCTGCTTGTTCAAACAACTGAACCAGAAGAGTGCAGGTCTTCTGGTATTCACACCGGCCGATGACAGAAAGTTGCTCCAACTGCTGCTGAATCATTCCAAGATCGTCGAGCGGATCCTCGAGACCTTCCCTTACGACAACCGTAACAGAATCAAGCCTTGAAGTAATGTAGGCATTCGTCACTTCGGGCGTATACGTCTCCAATAGATGCGGCTCAGCTGCCTTGATGTACGGTACGGATGCCACCATTCGTTGCCACAAGCTTAACAAATAGTGCACGCTATTTGGAGCAAATTGCCACATTCGCAGACTCTGTACTGTAAACTTTGCTATTAGTTGAATAGCCTCGGGATAGTTTTCCACCATTACTAGTTCACCTGAAATCAATCGACAGTTTGAGTAAAACGAAAATTATACTACTTGTGCACATGGATTTCGGCATATACTCACCTAGCTGATAGTTGCTTTTCAATCGAGCAAGCAGCCTGCAGAACTCATGGTAGTTGGCAGGATCGCTTAGCCCTTGGGGATTTTGCAGAGTGTGCTTGACACCGTTTACTAAATGAGTCAGGAACTTGGCTCGCTCGTTATTAGAAAACAAGCTACGTCTGACTGAGGCTATTTGAACCAAACAGATGAGAGCTAGGGACGACAGAGTGTTGGGCAAATTATGGTAGAGGTCGAAAAATAATTTTAATGTTGTTGATTCAAGGAATGCCGGTCTCCAGCTCGTTGGAATTTGTACAGTACAAAGATCGTCCGAGCTTTCGTCAGTCGATGTGCCGATGAAGTCAAATGTTAGACAATTTTGTGCTAGTTTCAACAGTTGAGTCATTAGACCGTGCTGTAAAAATTAAAATATCACCATCATTATCACGTATCACAGAGGATAATGAATAATTGTGGGATGAGTTGAGATTAACCTGCGCTTCGTCGTTGAAATTTAAATTTTTACAGTTCTCACGTGCTGTACCCAATAGTGAGCATGACAATCTGAAAATCTCAAATAGCTGCGAATCTCGGAAACTACTTGCTATTTTACGATGCTTGGTTAACGATCTATTGGCATCTACTTCCGATATTTGGTTCATTTCACTTGTTAATTGGGAAAGCAATTGTACTCCAATCATGCAGTGTTCAACTGATCCCTGTAAGGTAAAAAAATTCTTTTTGATAAATGAAAAGGAATATCATTCAAACTTAAATACTTATGAAATGAACGAGTTTCAAGTACTGACCTGAAGGAACTTGGAAACATCATTTACTACATTTCTAAAAATAAACTCCTCCTTGTCAGAATCGAACCAACCGAGCTTCGTTATACGAGCGAAAAGTGTAACCAATGCTTGAATAACAAAATTTGGCAATTTTGGCTGAGTTGCTAGATAATTGAGAACATAGTTTCCTAGAAAAAAAAAAAAAAAAAAAAAAAAAAAAAAAANAAAAAAAAAAAAAAAAAAAAAAAAAAAAAAAAAAAAAAAAAAAAAAAAAATGAAATAATACGTCAACATTAACCACACATCGAATGTTATTCTCGATGAAGACAGATTCTTAGTACTCACTTATGTCGAGTCTCTGCTGTAAGCTGAGACCTTGAGCAGAGCGGCAGATGAGTTTAGTAAGAGTGGTCGCGGCTAGAAGTTGTGAATAGGCTGAATCACCACGATCTAGCAACATCTGGCACTTGGTGAGGGTGTCTGGAGCATTTTGGAAGTTGACCAAGGCTTTTTCAGCTTCGACCCGGTGCGCTGAATCTTGGGACTCGTAGAGCTGTTTGCACAACAGCTCTAGCTGACGCACTTCTTGTAGGGGATCCATTGACATTTCGATCTATTTGTCAGCTGTAAATCTCCCGTTTTTTAGACAAATGTCAAATTTTTCATCGAGCGCACAGCCAGAGTTTGTTTACATTACAGTCCTGCAAAATTAAAAGAGTCTAATTGTTGAAGAGATAAAAAAACCATTCGGTCAAAAAGAAACATTTTTTTACTAATAAAAAATAATTAATGAAATAATGAAAAATGTCCATCCATACCACTTGTTTATAGGGCTTTTAATTGCTTTCATGTCTCTATTGCATTAACTTCGTTTGGATAGTAGATGTATACTTTTCGAAATAACTAACTTATAATACTTTTTAATGTTGATCCAAACCTAAACCTATTAATATTATTGCATCTGTAAACATATTGCATCATGTTTACAGTCATTAAATAAAACTTTTTGTACACATTTTTTTATTTCCAACAAAAATCCACTCAAGTAGTTGATACACATATATATGTTATCTTTAAACTTGAAATACATTGTTTATGTTTTAATTTTTTTTAGCCATACCAATATAAAAGTGAAAACGTATCTTTTGTACTTACTATAAAGTGATATAATAGTATTCTCTAAACATGAAGAAAACTTAAAAGAAAATATCAAATGCTAGTTGTTAAAACGAGGAATGCATTTCAAGGTTTACAGATTGTTTGGCAATTGAAGGTTATATTGTCCAGAAAAATTGTTTTGATTTATTATAAATATTTATGTATGAAGCAGTAACTTATGACGTAAAATATGACTTGGATGGATAATTCAAAGCTTTATTTAATGATAAATGTCAGCGCTTATGTGATTAAAAGCAAAAACAAAAACAAAACTCACTACTTTATTTCATACCAAGAACAATGCCCAAAAATTCATCCCAAGTCTCAAGCATTTAGACGGCGAGCAAAAAAGTAAGAATTGGCCTCAAAAACTACTCTGAGTAAACCGATAACACTCAGATTATTGATAGAAACAGTATAGGTACAAAGAAGCCTACTGCTATACCTTTTTTTGAAATGAACCAGAGCAAGTTTCGATGACTGAAAGCAGATCAGTATCCCTTCAATCTTAGTCAAAAAATATAAAATCAATCACTCTTTGCTGAAACATTCAGTTTTTCATATAATTAACATCAGTGAAGAGCATGAAATATCTACTACAAACCCTCGAGACTATACCCACTCGTCCCAGCTAATCGTTTCGTGACACCAGTTTTATCTGCAACCATTAACTGTCAATACTCTTTAGTGGCAACAAAAAAATGATGAGAAAGAAAAGTGGAGGAGTTTTTGATTTCGACAACACGTACACACACACAAAACGTAGTAAAGCACGATCAAAACACCAAAAACTCACCCACATAATCAGTCACCCCGCCAGAGCATCACCATCACCAAACAGTTGTTTAACTCCCCGAAGGTAAACCATCACATAAACATTAAACCGTCCAACTGCGCATGTGCTGAGAGGCACTACCCCAAAATAATATGGCGTGTGATGCCGGGAACTGACAAAAACATAAACAAACAGCAGTTTATGTTTTATTTACCACTTAAACGCACTGTACAGTTTTATATAAGTCTTTATTTCAATAGCTGTGATTTTTTTCTCAAAGTTCTTATGAGAAGATTCTAATGTGGTTAAAAAAATTGCTCCCCATAAAGTAAAAAGGGAGTAAAAAGAGAGGATTCTGTTGTGCTCGTAAAAATAGCTCCCTTATAATCTCGGGGAGTGTCAAGTTGTCCAGTATCATCAAACATTAAAAAAAAAAAATTTTTTTTTATTTTTCCAACCCGTACATCACATGATTTTTATGGGCACTACTCTTTTACCAATTTTTTACCCAAGTAACCCGATCAAACCCGGAAACCCTCCTAATTTTCCAGTTTCCACCCTTACCCAATCTTATTTTAAACTACCCTGAGCCCCTACACTACCCCCCACACCCCATTAATACTCAAAGCGACCACAAACAAAGCTGAGGTGCAGAGCCAGCCGGCATCCAGTCGCGAGACTCGGGAATTGCTCGGAAACAATAAGTAGCCGAAATAGATTTAGTATCTTGAAAAGTTGACCTGATAGACCGAGAATCGACGAAGCCTCCCTCGTCCCACTTACTATATATATATATATATATATCACTATATATTTCACTATGTGTTTCACTATATATATATATATATAGTAAGTGGAACCCGTCTCTAGAACCCGTCAGCATTTGCGGAATACAGCCTCTGATTTTATATCATTCTGGTAATGAGAGCACGGTGTAAGATATACGTGAACTTATGTGTAGTATTATAGTAATCACTACTAAGTAGTGCCATATGGTATTTTATTAAACCATGTAAGTAGAATATCTACACTTTTGGAGGTCAATTTTCAGGTAAAAGATAGATTGTACACTTGCCGCAAATAGCATAGACAATGTCAAATTTTTATCTTCTATCTATTAAATTAGTTGCGGCTGGTTTATAATTGATTACATGGCTCTACTGTGAGTAGTAATAATTATTTGGATCAGCGCCATCTAGCGGTCTTATTTTTTCGCCAAAAGTGGCTCCTAAAATTCTGAATCAGAGCAATCAGG
This sequence comes from Copidosoma floridanum, assembly GCF_000648655.2. The sequence continues at coordinate 2,253,105 of NW_019379577.1, read as the reverse complement.
ATTAGAGCTACTTAGTAAATTATAAACCAACCGCAACTTATGATGAAGCTATAAAATCAAAAAATAACGATACATGTGTTTTTGGCGGCAAGTTAACAATCTATTTTCTACCAAAAAATCGACCTCCTATGTATTTATACCTTTGAAGATAAATTTTCAAGCATAAGATAAATTGTTAACTTGCCGCCAAAAACACATGTATCGTNTTGGCGGCAAGTTAACAATCTATTTTCTACCAAAAAATCGACCTCCTATGTATTTATACCTTTGAAGATAAATTTTCAAGCATAAGATAAATTGTTAACTTGCCGCCAAAAACACATGTATCGTTATTTTTTTATTTTGTAGCTCCATAATGAGTTGCGGCTGGTTTATAATTAATTAAATGGCTCTAAGCCCTAAGGTTTTGATTCAGAATTTTAGAAGCCACTTTTGGCGAAATTGCGAAAAAATGAAGACCGCTAGACGGCGCTGATCCAAATAATTATTACTATACTTATAGTCGAGCCATGTAATCAATTATAAACCAGCCGCAACTTTTTTCAAAGATAGAAGATATAAAGTTGACATAGTATATACTGTTTGCGGCGAGTGTACAATTTATCTTTTACCTGAAAATTGACCTCCAAAAGTATAGATATTCTACTTATATGGTTTAATAAAATCGACCATATGGCACTACTTAGAAGTGATTAGGTACTATAATTATTACACATAACTTCACGTATATCTTACACCGTGCCACGGTGTACACTGGAGGCAGTTTAATTTGTTGAGCGGGAAATTCAAATATTCAATTCCCATTGGCTGATTCCATTACATAACCTCTTTGATTGGTAAATTTTATACTTCCCGCTCAACGAATTAAACTGCCACCTATGATCCTATGAAGATTAAAAATACAGAGTGACTCACTACAGACTTATAGATCATATATCATTATCTGCACAGACTCATGCAGTGTGAGGACAGTGACTACAATATATAGAACTTTAGAGGTACTTGAAGCAGATTTAACTAACAAACAAAAAAAACCATTGTTCCCATACATCAGCAAGAATAGACGAAGAAAAATAAAGGGCTTTTCGTTACTTCGTTAGTGATTCAGGTTCAGGTGTGTGCACAATATAAGTAGGGTAGTAGTTAAAGCGCACAACCGCTTTATACGGGCAACGGACTCCGATATAAAATTAATTTGCAAATAAATTTGCAATCATCACACTCTTACATACACCTGTACCGACAAATTTTTAGTAAACTTACTCAGAGGAATAAGATAGTTTACCACAGCAAATCAAGCACACATACACTACCATAGTATTGTAATAAGCATCAGTTCAGTATCCAACAGAATGGCGAAGAAGACGTACGATTTGCTGTTCAAGCTACTGCTCATCGGCGACAGCGGAGTCGGCAAGACCTGCATACTTTTCCGATTCTCCGACGACGCCTTCTCTACGACCTTTATCTCCACTATTGGTAAGACACCTGCTGATATACCCATTTCAACTTTAACTTATGGTTTTTACAATAAGTACTCCTGTTTATGGATTTTTTTGTAAATGTGTAGTGTAATATATCACCAAGATATATATTTTTTATATATTTTCATGTATACTTTGTACAGAGGTGGTGACGTTTTTCTCTCTACCCCCAAAGCCCTGCTGCTGTTGCGATTCCAAGTTTATTTTTAAACCTTGTCTCAAAGCACTTCAATTCTTAGTTTACCTAATACACCTTTAGATATACATTATTTCATTGTTATATTAGATGTTCAGGTTGTAGAGGTCTGATTTTTTATGCTCTATTACTTTTTTCCGCGTATTATTTCGAGATTCTCAAAGTTTTGCTCCTTCGATGTTCACTTTTGAGTTTCTGATCTTTTTTTTTTTTTTTCACTTGTGCTTCTTTGATAGGTACATGTTATTGTTACTGCTGACTAATGTATGTTCTTTTAATCGCTTGTAGGTATAGATTTCAAAATCAAGACTGTCGAATTAAGAGGAAAAAAAATAAAACTACAAATCTGGTAAGTTTTAGATAAAATGGAACTTAATGACATATTGATTTATTTTTAATGTATGATGAACGTATCTCGGCTATTTTTAGGGACACAGCTGGTCAAGAAAGATTCCACACCATCACGACATCCTACTACAGAGGTGCAATGGGTATAATGCTAGTTTATGATATAACAAATGAAAAAACCTTTGAAAACATAGTTAATTGGTTGAGAAACATTGATGAGGTATGAAAAATTTTTTTGAATGAAGTAAATCTTTTGATAGAATATATAAGATTTTTATTGCAGCATGCAAACGAAAATGTAGAAAAAATGATTTTGGGAAACAAAAGTGATATGGAGGAGAAACGTGAAGTGAGCACTGAAAGGGGCGAAGCAGTAAGTAATTTTAGATTTTTGTTGAGTTCAGTATCAAGTGTATACCAGTTCTTTGTGACATTAAAATTAAGTAATAAACTGTGTATGCCTGATTGTCGATTCTGAGATTAAGAAAAATAATAAGTTTCATGAAAAATTTACTCATTTATGTTAATAATTTTATTTCATTTCGATACAACGATATTTTATGACCAATTTAACACCATACAAGTGATGAGTATTATGTTTTTAATTACAGATAGCGCGTGAACATGGCATCCGGTTCATGGAAACGTCGGCAAAGGCCAACATTAACATTGATCGAGCCTTCCGTGAACTAGCCGAGGCTATCCTTGATAAGACCCATGGCAAAGAGATACACGATGCGCCGGACCGCGTCACCGTTGACCGAAGAGTCGACCGAACGACTAGGGGTTGTTGTTGAATCTTCCCTTTACCGAAGATTTAACAATTCATTTATTTGAGTCAGAGTCGTCTTATACTGCTGCTGCGTGTGCGTTTATACAAATGAGAAAGACCGATGTATTCTGTAAAAGATCGTATTTCATCTTTCTCTAAATATACTTAGCTCATTGTTCTTTTCTGTCGGATCATTTTACGCTAGAAGATTCGATTAATGGTTGACTGTACCAGAATCTCAGGAGTTACAAAGAGTAGAACTTTTTAAATATTTTTTTCATAGAATATTAAATTTATATAGGCTTAGTAAGTGTAGAACTGTTTAAACTCGTGTTTTTACTTTAAGTTCAGAAGAAAATTGAAAAATATTATTGATTTGCTCATCTACGTATGTGTATATATGTATGTGGCGTCTCACATCTCTCGCGCTTCAGGCTCTACTCGCGATGTGAGACGCTACATATATACCTCCTATGTATTNGTTTCATTATTGTGAAGCCTTAATAAGGAATATCAAATTGGTCGGATGCTTGCGACAAACACTGTTACAGCAGGTCAGAACAATGACGAGAACAAATGCAATAATGGCGCAGACTATGACAATGATCTGGTGTGGGGACGTATGCATGAACAATTTGATATCTTCATGAAACGTCATAAGAGCTGATATACTGCAGGTTACTAGTAGCTGAAGTAATAGTATTGCATAGACTTTTCTGTAATAAAAAGAAACGTTTATTTTATAAAAAAAAAGTTTATAAGCTTAAATAGGCACAAATTTTTCTGTAACTTAATTTTCCTAAGAATACTAGCTTTCGTGACTGAAATCATTGCTTTTATTGTACATTGTCTGTTACTTGACTATTTGCAAAAATGGAAGACAACGTAAATACATGCGTAATGTCTTTCTAAAGTACCAGAGTGTAATATTATAATCAAAAAATTTTGAATTTTAACTTTACACAAAGTCTCACTCGCTTTCTTAAAGGATCTAGTGTTTAATCAAGAATGGGTGTCAGCACATATTTTTACCTCTTTACAAAATAAGACCGCTGTTGCGATTAAACTGGATTTCATCCGTTTTGCAAAACGAGATTGACGTGATGGCAATTTTCGATTTCATTCATCACTTGATATGATAAATACTGTGTGCTTTATGTTAAAGAATGATTTATGATAAAATTATATTCAAACATTAATAGCACATTTTCATCAGTCAATTTAAAAGTTAAAGAGAATTGTGTTACTGCCACTATGAGAAACATAAATTTTTTAACGATAAAAATTTGTATTTTACATTTACATGAAAGAGGTAGGAATTTTAAGTATATAACACAACGATTTTATAAGCGTTTGATAGGTTTGTTAAGTAAATATTGGAGAAGGAAAAAAAAGAAAGTATAAAATAATAAGATGGTGCAAATTAAACAACAAACGAATAAATATTTTTTTTGTTGAAAAAGAGCGTTGTTTTACATTGTAACGAAAGAATGTATAATTATATTTGTCCATTACAACTACACCTACTTTCGTGAGCGTCGATTCTGTTGTTTAATGGAGGAAAAATCGTAAAGACGTATAGGATATATCTTTATAATTTATTTCTTCTGATATACCCATTTCAACTTTAACTTATGGTTTTTACAATAAGTACTCCTGTTTATGGATTTTTTTGTAAATGTGTAGTGTAATATATCACCAAGATATATATTTTTTATANTCGATTCTGTTGTTTAATGGAGGAAAAATCGTAAAGACGTATAGGATATATCTTTATAATTTATTTATTTATTTATTTTTTCGGTAAAATCTGACTTTTATACACAAATATAAATATATATACATACATATATTTTTTATACGTCCTAGTGAGCGACGCGAGGCAATAAACGAAACACGTTGGTGTGGACAACGTCAATTGAATTAAAAGTAAACTAACTCACACGAAAAAGGTGAAGTACGAGAGCCTTTTTGTACGTACTGTCGGTTGTTTGTAAGTTTTTTCTGCGTTAATTTATATTGTATACCTATCCCTCTTAGCAACACGTCTCTGATGCAATAAAGTGGTCCTTCGTCGCTAGAAGGACGAATCACTTGAGACTTCGCTCGCGCCTGTTTATTCAACGTGCATAATAAAAAGAGATTAAAAAATCCAAAAATTGCTTGAGTTATTCAAATTATTTTTTCGTTCACTCTCATGCATTAAAGATAATAATAATTGCCAAAGTTAATATACAATCAGGAACATGTATAATGTAATTTTAGTGTGTCGATATGCAATAATGCTTTATTACACTACTGTAAAGAACAGCACTGTTGCAACAAAATCTCAGAAAAAAAAATTGCAACAAAATTATACTATTAATGGAAATCAAGACAAGAAATTGGAGTTCATGGGACGAAACATTAGGTTTTTACTTTTTAATCCATTATGCAACGCGAATAAACATTGAAATAAAAACTTTTAATGAATGTTATGGAAATAGATGCAACTGTTTTTAGCTGGGGTTTAATTTATATAGCAAACAATAAAAATAACTATAAAAAATAGTTTTTCTACAATATTTATTAAGAATCGGTATAAAAAATACAAGTTATCTTAATTATTAGCACCTTTGCTCAGTCATACATTTTTTTGGTAAAAATACTCATCTTTCAAATAATATTACATCTTGTATGGTCTTCAAGAAAAATTTTTGAAATTTCGCATCGCAGTATATTAATATATAAAACATAAATTGTTCCAATCAAAGCAAATTTCAATGAACTCTAAACATAATCAAAGAGAGTACTTTACAAAAAACGCACATCAAGTATATGTAATGCTTTGCTTGGAAAATTTATCAAGTACATTTTACTTTACAAACGATTAGACAGTGATAAGCAAGTAACTAGTAAAAACTTTTTATTTAAATCATTGAAACTATGATTTCCATTTTTTTTTTTTTTTTGTAATACTCCGGCAGTATTTTAGATATGAATACAAAAATAAATTTTTTTTATTAAAAATATAAGACAACATGTAGTTAGACGTGAAGGCTTTTTTTTAATAAAAACAAATATTTCACTTATAACATGTAATTACGCAGTGTTTGTTTAAAAAATTTTCGTTGAAGAGAAGTCATTTTTTCAATTCACTGTTTAGAACATGATACCTGTTGACATAACGTAATGTTACGCTGTTATGGCATATTTTATTATTTTATATGTTACTATTTTTCATTCACCAGTTGTTAACTAAGTTGTAGGTTTGGATGTACTTGAACCTTTACAATGAGTTGTTAACTAAAAATCAAAATCTCATACAGGCCATCAAAAGTTGTAGACTAGTTTTATTTTTTATAAACCAAGATTTAAATATGCAAAAATTATTAAGAGAAAAAGAAAAATATGCACTAACAAATATATCTCTGCAACGTGTATAATATAAATGAAATAATAACATTTAAAAGGTTGGTATTTTATGTGAATCATACATATAACTAAGAGGTATTCAAGTTTTGCGGTATAGTATGATTTTGGAGACAGAACCGTCAGTCTTTTAAAATAGTCATAATTCAAGAACGTATTTTAAATTTGAAACTTATAGTATTCAGTTTTATAAATTTATCTTAAAAGTCTCAAAATGTAAAGAAATAGATTAATAATATCGAGGTACAAGCTAAGGGACGCAAAGATGTGCTCCTCAGGGGATATACTGTACTTGTGGTCACCCCCCAACATTAGCTGAGTATCATATATTATGTAAAAAGAAAATAAAACAGCTCCACCGGCACTGACTAATGTAACAAGCCATTCGCTTCTAAAAAATGGAACGACAAAGCCAAGGATCACTAATGCAATCAAAAATATGAACAAATAAGGTCCAAAGCCTGTAAAGTCGAACTTCGTTTGAAATGCAAATATTGTCAGGCATAAACAAATCGCAGCTGTTATACCTGCAGCTAGCAGAACCTGCAAACGATAAATTGTATGTGTAAATATCATTAAGACCAATGAGTTTTATGTAATAACTATACAAGCATTGAAGTCTAATTTAATATTTAAATATATGTCACTTCAACAGGGAAAAAATCAATCCGTATGTAAGTACACACTACATGATCTTAATATTTCTTTACGGTAAAAAATCAGCATATACTATACACAATAATATTTTATGGCAACTAGAAATCTTTATTTATAGCTCTCTAAATGTTTTTGATTGTATCAATAGCAGTAAAAAAACTTCATTGTATAAAAAAAAATACATAAGTTTGGAAAAACCAAAAAATTATTAAATAAAAAGTTAAAAACACCAAAAAAATAGTTTAAAGCCAAAATCAACTCAGAAACTCCTTTTCACTGGAGGAATAAATACGTTTTAGTCTACTCATCCAAAAATATGCTATCTTTTTATTTTCATGAATTATATGAACAATAAGTTTTTAAACTAATTTTCCAAATAATTCCAGTAATGAGGATGACTGCTAGGCTTTTTTAATGCCACTAATTTTTATATTATAACTTTTTAACTCACCTTTTTTGGATCATAAAGACTGCAAATGAAACCAACCACTACAGATTCCGCGAGCGTAAAAATAATAAGGAATATCAAATTGGTCGGATGCTTGCGACAAACACTGTTACAGCAGGTCAGAACAATGACGAGAACAAATGCAATAATGGCGCAGACTATGACAATGATCTGGTGTGGGGACGTATGCATGAACAATTTGATATCTTCATGAAACGTCATAAGAGCTGATATACTGCAGGTTACTAGTAGCTGAAGTAATAGTATTGCATAGACTTTTCTGTAATAAAAAGAAACGTTTATTTTATAAAAAAAAAAAAAAAATAAAAATGCATTAACATCAAGTGCACTTACCTTATGAATGCTTGTCTTATTGTTTTTTCACTGAATTGAAAGTTATTCATTTCTCCCAACTCGGAACCTTCAGTTTTTTGAAATTCCCTCATGATATTGTGAGATTTCAAATTTAATTGGGATTGACCTAAAAAAAAAAAACCACTAAATTTTTTACATTTGAGATAAGGAAAAGTTTATATATACTGCATAGCTTTGTCAACTAACAGACTAACCGGCACTTCGCTACCGTCAGTATCAGCGCAAGATTAAATTTAATATTGTATTACACAGTACTTATATGGTACCCACACGAAATATAGAAATGTTTGATGAATCATTTAGATGATTCTTATCACTTGTGATTCATGCTTAACATATTAACAAGCGTAGGTACAGAGAATGGCGACATGAGTGATGTAGGTTCTTTGGTATTTGTTTCAGTTAAAACAATAAGTTATAAAATTAAGTATTAAATAAAAAGTGAAATTAGCGATAACAATGATGCTGGCACAGATTACAATTAGGTAAAGATTGTTGTTGCCAAGCTGAAATTATTAATATATGTTACATTGAAGTTAAACTACGCACTCGTGAGCATAGCAATGGGTATTAGGTAAACCTGCGTGTATTGCAGAAGCGGTGATTTTGTCTTCTTTAATAAAAACTTTTAAACTCGTTGTACAGTATGACTAAAAAAAATGGTTCTATAATGTTGCATTTTCATTAATTGCTGAATTTTACAATACTAATCGATTATACTCAACATTTAAAAGTAGCATGGAAAAAGCAGGACAAGAGTAAAAGTATACCATTGAAAGCTTGGATGATATGTTGTTCCCCATAAACAATAGCTCTGATCGCTGTATCGTTCAGCTTATAAGCAATACGAAATTAAATAATTATATTATTATTTTATTGAAACATATACCTTTTTTTTATATGATAGTGTGTTCACCTCTCAGGAGGTATTTACACTGAAATATATACCTGCCTTAAACTCTATCAATAATCTATCCGTTGGTTGTATTAATGGCTGCAGGAGGGGCACAGTGTATATACGCGACAATTAATTTTTTATTGTGTTGTGCACACTACACCGTTGCACACTGCACTTCATGCCAATCAAAAATTTAATGGGTTTGCCATACTTCACACTTCATGCAAGGCACGCTGGCAGGGCCGGGGAGGGGGCGGCTTGGCGCTCTCTCTCTTTCACGCGATTCTCGATATGGTCTCGATCGCTCGATCTCGAAAACTCGACCTATTTATTTATACTTTTGGAGGTCGATTTTCGGGTAATAAATGAATTGTACATTTGCTGCAAGTACGCAAGTAGCACAGACAATCCCAGCCTTTTATCATCTCCTATCTATGAGTAGTTGCGGCTGGTTTATAATGGATTACATTTGGCTCTACTGTAAGTATTTAATTATATATATAGTAATGATTTTTTGGATCAGCGCCATCTAGCGGTCTCCATTTTTTCGCCAAAAGTGGCCCCTACAATTCTGAATCAGAGCTTTAGGGCTTAGAGCCATTTAATCAATTATAAACCAGCCGCAATTCATGACAAAGCTATAAAATAAAAAAATAACGATACATGTGTTTTTGGCGGCAAGTTAACAATTTATCTTATGCTCAAAAATTTATCTTTAAAGGTATAAATACACAGGAGGTCAATTTTTTGGTGGAAAATAGATTGTTAACTTGCCGCCAAAAACACATATATTCTTATTTTTTGATTTTATAGCTTCATCATGAGTTGCGGCTGGTTTATAATTGACTAAATAGCTCTAATCCTAATTGCTCTGATTCAGAATTTTAGGAGCCACTTTTGACCAAAAAATAAAAACCGCTAGATGGCGCTGATCCAAATAATTATTGCTACTTACAGTAAAGTCACTTATTGATTATAAACCAGCCGCAAATAATCTGATAGATACAAAATAATAAGTTAACATTGTTTGTGCTACTTGCGGCAAGTTTACAACTTATTTTTTACCTGAGAATGGATCACTACAAGTAAATAAATATTCTATTTATCTTATACAGCTTATAAAATCTACCATATTTACAAAATTACAATACTTTAGACCTTTTATCATTAACTCGCGGAAGCACAGCCCTTTAACTTTATAGTTTAAATAAACAGTTAACTTATATAATACGTACATACCAAGATTTGTGTTACAGAAATCTTGAACAATGATTAAATAGAAACGTAAAGTAATCAGTCGAAAAGAGGCAACTGAAGAAAAAAGACTTTAAAAAAAAGTTCAGTCACACAGGAAGAGTCTCCTAAAAATGGAGCATTGGATCTCACTCAATCAGAGAAGGTTGGGTTCTTTGTTTATTTATAATACTTCAAATTTACTTCTCTGTAATAAATGTATTTTTTATTTAGTGAGATCCAATGCTCCATTCTTAGGAGACTCTTACTGTGACTGTGCATCTTTTTCAGTCCTTTTTNGTTAACAAGTTGTTGTATGTAATAAATTCATTTTGATTATTCCTCAAAAATGTTGTAATGGTCCATGTTGGATTAAAAAACTTTGAGTCGCTGAAATCTGTAATATTTTTTTTCTTATGTACATATGATATATGTTCCTCTGCAATATATCACACATTTGTGTTGTGAGGTTTTAATATTACAATAACAAAGGTTGATAGCGCACAAGTTAAAAGTCTCAACTAGCATCAAAAACAGTAGAATACATAAGTACATGAATTAATCAGTCCAAAAGAGACAACTGAAGAAAAAAGGACTGAAAAAGATGCACAGTCACAGTAAGAGTCTCCTAAGAATGGAGCATTGGATCTCACTAAATAAAAAATACATTTATTACAGAGAAGTAAATTTGAAGTATTATAAATAAACAAAGAACCCAACCTTCTCTGATTGAGTGAGATCCAATGCTCCATTTTTAGGAGACTCTTCCTGTGTGACTGAACTTTTTTTTTAAGCCTTTTTTCTTCAGTTGTCTCTTTTGGACTGATTACTTTACGTTTCTATTTAATCATTGTTCAAGATTTCTGTAACACATTATATAATTGTACATATTATATAAGTTGATTGTTAATTTTGGAGTACGAAAGGTGTGAGGCAGGGGTGTGTGCTGAGCCCGATCCTGTTTTGCATTTATAAGTTGATTGTTTATTTAAACTATAAAGTTAAAAGGCTGTGCTTCAGTTAGTTAATGATAAAAGGTCTAAAGTATTGTAATTTTGTAAATATGGTAGATTTTATAAGCCGTATAAGATAAATAGAATATTTATTTACTTGTAGTGATCCATTTTCAGGTAAAAGATAAGTTGTAAACTTGCCGCAAGTAGCACAGACAATGTTAACTTATTATTTTGTATCTACCAAATTAGTTGTGGCTGGTTTATAATTAATAAATTAACTTTACCAACAACCCAATAACCCGTATTATATATTTCAACTTCTGCACGGTAATCTCATAATATTGAAAAGATAAAGGAAAACGTTAACAAAGTCCAAGTGCAGGTTGAGAGCAGCAAACACGTAATCTCCGGGCGACAGAGTAGCGTACACGTGATCGCCGCTGAGCATCAATTGCGTGTCGTATATCAAATAAAACGAAAACAGCAGAGCCCCGGATGTACAGTGAAACCAAATTGGATGATAATGGTGATTGCAGACCAGCTGGGCGATTCCAAAAATCATTAACGCTAGTCCCGAGATGAAAAAGTAGATGCCGAAACCAAGGAATTCCAGTCTCGTTTGGAGCGAAAAGAGCGTCAGAGTAATACAGATCGCCCCCGTCACGCCCACTGTGACCAAAACCTGTAACAGAACATGTATTTGCGTGTACAATGTTATTTTTTGCACTGCATATAGGTGTATAAATCATCAAAAACTCGTACAAGCACGATGGTAAAAAAAAAAGTATATATACGGAAAGTGCCATTTTTTTTTACGCGCACAAATTGAAATAATCGGGCTTGCACTTGCTCACTTTACGCTGCACTCGAGTTAAAAATCACGTTTACCCGTAATCTTATTCACACACTCGTTATACGTATACATGGTAACACATGCACATCCACCCACAAATACGTACTTATATCTCGCTCTTAACGAGGGATAGAAAAGTCAAATGTCACAAACGGCCGTTCATTGTGAACATAGTATACATAGTAGCTATTATATTGTGAAAAAAAACTCACGTGGCTCTCGTAATCGGCGCTAGCGATGAAACCGGCGATAAGCGACTCGGCAATGGTAAACACTGTCAAAAAAACGTAATTCAGCGGGGCCATTCTTCGGATCCTCGGGCAACAGGATATGATAATGGCCAGGAGTAAGGTCGTCGATGCACAAACGTAGGCCAGGCTCACGTGGCGTCGGGCGAAAACGTTTACATCTACGATGTGCGCGAAAGAAGCCGCTGTCGCGAATATCACCAGCAATTGCAGCGTGAGAATCAGATAAACTTTCCTACAAAGAAATTAAGAATATTTTTTTTTTCTTTATTTGTCAACGCGTCAATTTTTATTTGTTATTGTAGTACCGACCTGACGAATGTTTGCCGTAGCGTTGTTGTGCCGAAACCCGATATTCTTTGCTCGAGATCTCGGTTTTTGATCGCAGGCTGCGGTGCCGGCACGTCGCAGTCGTATGTGACAAAAGTGGGCCGTGACAAATCTGAAATTTTTCATTGAAAAACAAAAAAATACATGAATGAAAAATATTCCAATCTCTCGAGCAGTGATGCTGTTATTTAAAATATAAAAAAAAAAAAAAAAAAAGTTGTATAACATAATTATATGTACATTATGACATATACAAATAAATACCTGAATAAATCGTTTGATAAGCCGGTGCGCTGAGATACGTTGCAGGTGGTACTCCCGAATAAGCCCACGATCCTCCCGATGGATGAATCAAATCACAGTAATCTGTTGAAATGATGTATTATTTGTTACGTGTAAAAACGTTTGGTATGAAAAAAAAAAAAAAAAAAAAAAAAAAAAAAAAAAAAAAAAAAAAAAAAAAAAAAAAAACTGTACCTTCGCGTCCGTAATGGTAGTAGGCACCAGGGTTACTTTGCCAAGTTGCCATGATTTTGGCTGCGGATTCTCTCCAAGAAAAATGGGGACTTGCAAGTATACCGCCTCCGAGGAAACTTTGGGGTCCAGAATAAGGCGTCGCCCGACGGAGCGTTCCCCCTTCGAATGATCGCAGTGACGACTGCCCGATGGGTTTTATACACGAGTTTCCTTTTCGCAAAAGGTACGTACAACGTGCAGTGCAAGACGCACCGATTGGGGGAGAGAAAGTACGAGCACTGAGAACTCTCCATCGTCTCCCGAGTCCTGTTCGGTCCTTAGCGAATCGAGAGGGTAGACAGCATAATTAAGGGAAATTCGTGCGTCCAGCGCGTTTTCTTTTTCTTCTTTCTCTGTTACATCTGCATTTATTTTTCCAAGTTTTCCAAAAGATACGTTTTGGTATATATGAGCATGGCTTTTTTTTTTTTTTAAACTGCACATCCCTTCTGTTTACTCATACCCCATGCACAAGTGTGGTATTTTAATTTGAAAAAAAAAAAAATTGTGTATTAGTTGAATGAGAGAAGTTTATCATGTGTTTGGAGGGGCCACAATAGGAGACGGGGGGTAGAATAATAATGTAGGCTCAAAGGGGAAAAATTAAGTTGATCCTCAAATTTTTTTAAATTTAGTAGTATGTAAAATTAATTTGTTTGAATTTTGGAAGATTTTGTCTCCTTCGAAGTGAGAAAATCATCGATACATCGATCGATCTGCCCGACTATATTTCCGCAGTTCCATGTAAGTATACTATAGGTACCATTACTTAGTCATACGATTTTCCTTTTGTGTACGTGTCTCAAGATGACGTGCTCGTATGTGTACGTGCGAAGATAAAAACTCGCAGGTTTATGATTTCGTTCGAGACGCGTACGTGTTTGAAGCCCCGCAATTGGGTATATACTTGCAATAAAATTTCGTCTCTTCGACGAAGATGAAATTTGAACATATATACCTCCGTCGCTTTCGTTACAAGTACGAACATAATATAAATAATTAGTATGCAGTAAAGTGTTTTTTTTTTTCCCATCAAATGTATCTTTTGAACGGGCCATGCTTTATAAAATAATTTTCCTACAATGTTGTACTTTTCATAAGACAAAAAAAAATTAACACTTCCTACATTGCGTGGGATATATCATTAAAATCATCTTGTTTACACAAATTTTGGTATCGATGGGTCGAAAACAATGCGTATCGTACGATACGAAAAACATAATTCAAAACTTCGAAAGTCCTGGGTCTCCCAGTAAAGATTTGTGGTTTTGTCACGTATGACCAAAAGGGAAAGCGAATTACCGACACCCTTGGTGTGAAGAATATATACTTACTCCATTGAGCTTCATTTTCACGATTCCTGCACGATTCCAGATATTCACTTTCGATGGGTGACTACGGCAAATTCATCGCATATACATATATTTCTTTGTACTGAAAATATTTGAACTGGTCGAAAGTACAATTTTGTTGGCTTGACATACATGGGCCATTTTACAAAAACTGCTATTTTCCATGAAGCCCATGTGTTTAAAAAAGACGGATTGCATTGTTCGGAGTCGGAACTTGTTTTTTAACGGTTTAAACCCTATGTCATCTTAAATAAGTTTCGTACGTGTCCGTAGAATTGAAAAAAAAGGCACAAATGTCATTACCGCAACGCGAAGCATTGAAAACTTTTTTTTATTTCGGCTTCTGGCGCCTACACATTGATTTTTTAATTTTTCAAACATGATGTATTATCCACAAGTTTGTGGTGTTGAGCACCTCATCTGATAGTTTAGAACCGGAAAAAAAAGTTGTATTTTCTAGTAGCGGACGTTTCATTATTGTGAAGCCTACTTTTGCCACTTTTAAATTGCGCACCACAAATGATTTAATTTTGCCAAGCGATTAATTTTCAGACACTGGGAATTAATTATTTCATATTTCGGAATGTACGAAGACTGTCAATTTTTTGCAGCTCCAAATTTGAAGATGGCCAATCGCAGTTTCGTCGAGAGAGTACAGAGCGTTTTTCCCGGTAAAATAATCGTAACGCCCCTAATCTCGGAGGGATTTGACGTTATCGATTAGTCTACTACAGTGCACGAAGGGGTCAGATGTGACAAACGAAATTTTGTTGAAAAATTTCGACTTGAGGCTTCACAATTGCACAAAAAGTACCGTTACGGTAATGTTCGGAACCCAGCATCAAAGAAGACCATTTTCATAGAATTACTGGACTGTAAAATATACATATCATAAATTTTTATTATTTCATTTGGAAATATACAGTGATTTTATCATACATTTTAAGTACATATTATGAACTATAGATTAAACAAAATTTTATATGACTGTATTATCTAAGTATTGTTCAAAAAACTTGATTTTTCTAGTATTTTTAAGGATATGTTATTAAAGTTAGAAATATTTATCATTCTTAGTGACATGACTGTTAATATTATTCATTTTCTACGTGCACACAAGTAACTAGATTTACCATAAATATTTTTTTGATTCATCACAAGAAAAGTATCATAACGAGTTAATTTTTTGTTTCTCGTACTAATTTCATCAAGTGAAATTCACGAAAATAAATTCAAACCCAAGAATAATAATCATCATAGACATCATCTTCATGTCCACAGCAATCGGGCCGTCTGTAAATACTAGGGCACTTGGGCTTGGGCCAGATAGCCTTGGTGATCTGGAGTTTGGTAATGTGGGGGCAGTTGCGGGCCAGTGCCCGGACTCCAAAAGGTGTCACAGCGACTGTACCTAGGAGATAAAGGGAACGCAGGTTCGGGCACATCTTTGCTATGACAATGACCACGCTGGCCTCCAGCTTGTGAAAGTTCATCCTCAGATCGATTTCTGTGATGAACTTGCCGCAGCGGCGCAACACACTATGGAGAATTGGTCCAGTTATGATGAGAGATGACGGCAAAGCAGGACTTGCCATATATGCGTTGAAATTTTTATTTGTATCACACCATAATTTTGGTCTTACATCTAGTCTTTTCAGTGGACACCATGATTGCAGTGAGCCAACTGACAGCCAACGTTTACAGACTGCATGAAATAGAAAAAAATTATACATTTTTACAAAAATATACATAAAAACAAAAACCTTTTGGCGGTATGATTTTTTAAAATGTTTTTGATGATGAATTTTCATAGTTTTACCTCGTTCCACACGTATTCGATCCATGATACTAAGGAATGAAAAAATATGTCCAAGGCAGTAGTCATTGAGTTGATTAATGTATTCTTTTGAACTGAAATTCTCCATTGTTTCCACCACACTTTTACTGCTGTTCCCTATCATCTGCTCGAGCTTATTCTGGTTTGCCATGCGATCTGGCTGATGCCAAATATCAGCCGGCAAAACTCGTATACATTGTCCAGAAACGTATATTTTTTTTCTTATCCCTGCTGCTGACACAACCCTACAGTCAATAATATAGAGATTAATTGAAAAATGTATCTTTCCTTTTTTGTAAATGAAAGAATAATTGTTAAAAGCTTGTTGGGGTTCAAATACCTAGCAGCTCCTTCCACTGAATGGTATGTGACAAAAGCATAGCTGTCCCCGGATTTTCTTTTTTTCAGTATGCAGTCATCAATTTTTCCATGGACTACTAATGCATTTTTCAACTCCTTGTGTTGCACCTATGGGATATTTTAATTTGTTATCTTCCATGTATTTTAAAGCTTTTGAACTATGTCGTAATACACACAAAACATTTTGGTCAATCATTTTAATGTCTAATTATTGTGATAATGGTTGACTCTTACGTGGCATGGAACAGATGGGAAGAATATTTTACGAATCGGTACATGGTAAGTTGCGTACTCAGGATAATAATTTTCTAAGAAGTTTTCATCATTTTCTTTGCTTCGTTTTGTCAGCTCAAATGATTTCTGGAGCAAAAAAAGATATGGATTAATTTATTTTTGCTATACTTCATGTAACTTGAAGTGGTGAAAAAAAAAGAGTGACACTAAAGTTAATAATTATTAAAGAGAGTAGGTAATGTATTGTCAGGCGCTCGATCTTTGATAGGAAGAAAAAAGATAAATATAAAAAATAACCTTAGACTTCCTCTTGTTACATGGCATATTGTTGGTGTGCCTCTGATTTTTAAGGATGAAACGTCGCACTTGTAATGAATGAATCAGATTCTTATTGATCTTAAACCAACTAAGTATAAAATTCAATATAAAGACATATAGTTCATCAGAGTTTTGAGGGATCCCTTGATAAGTTTTATTGCGGCAACACTACGATTTCTATGGTGACACAAGTAAGTGTGGATCCCAATAACTACTTGTTATGTCGCCACAGGAATCGTAGGACGTAGAATCCCCAAAATTCCGGATAGAAAGTGTGTGAGGTGTATAAGTACAATATGTTTTGAGTTTTGAGTTCCCAAATTCCCATACCCAAGTATATGCTATAGGTACACGTTCACTACTTGACAAAATAAATGACAAGCTAAGCCGAATTAAAAAAAAAAAATTACTCATAAGTACATGGAATTTGTATAAACAGTCGACAAGCTCACTCGCCGATGCACTCGACATTTGTACGATTCAACATTACAGTTTTACTAACATTTTGTAATTATTTACGGGCTTACCATTTATTAAGCTTATTTAAAATATGCATTTGAATTAATATTTTGATTCTCTGAAAATTGCAATGGATTTTCGAGCTACTTACAAGTCGCAGTTCAAAAGCATGTAAGTTACCTATATTCTTTAAGTAAGTTACCATGTGTTTGTTCTGTTTTTGGTCCCATTTCTCTATTAATTTATACTTACTATCATAGTTTTGCACAGAAATTATTATAGTTTTACATTAAAAATCGACAAACACGCCCAAGTATGGTGACATTAATATACTAGAAGGAAGTTTTGTTCTATTTTTTATTATTTAACAGCAGAAAACTTTCTACAAAATACATTTCAGCCTAATAAGCCGTCACAGTTAGCATAAAAATTGGTGTATATTTTAAAAAACAATTAAGACGAGTACATTTATATGTCAAGCAACAATATTTATTTAAACAAAAATACTTTAATTTATTTTCAATCATCTTGACGAATGCTCAAGAGTTACAGTATTAAATAGATTTTAATCTTTTAAGACTTCACATATAATGATAAGCGATAATATTGTCAGCAAAACTGTATTATATTACTGATACATATTAATTTATCGACTTAGATTTGCTGCAGTTAACATAAGGTATTACTTGGACATAACCATATAAATTGAGAAATATGTAAATAAGCGATCTAATTAAAAGACTAGTAATGTACGAAGGTTGAGGTAATTCTCTTACTGCAGTAGCAACTGATTGACCCACATCTAAGGCCATTTCTTCCGTAAACTTCATGTTAGGGTCTATGTAGTCCTTGCAAAGTAATACTGTCTCGTGTTTTTTGAATAGATGACGTTCCAACGGTGTTTTAAACAATATTTTATCAAAATTCGTTGGAAAAACCTGTGAAAATGTTTCTAACTATACGAATTCTATGCAATAAGCAATTAAATTTAAAAATTTTACTTAGTTATATGTGTTTTCTAAATTAATGAATAAAAACTATGAAACATTCCAGTAGAAGTTAATAAGAAAACAAAAATAATACCTCAATCATATTCAATGCAATGTTGCTAGTAGGCAGCCAATTTTCCTGACAAGCTTGACACTTACAGGTGATACCGAATGATTTTTTTAAATTCATTTGCCTTATAGGTTTCATGCATACTCTATAAGACTCTGATTGGGAAACAAACATCTGAAAGTTACAAGATGATAAATTAGCAATTCACCCATTTTATCATCAAAAAATATGTTTGCTTATTAATTAACAATTAATATCACCTGCTCGTTCTTTTTTATCGGTTTTATAGCATAGATAATAAGCTTGTTATCTCTGACGGCCCGCGTTACATTCGGATCACAATTGTGTCCAAATACATTGTAAATAGTAGGAAGGCAAATACCCATGCATTCACCTGCAGGATCGGTATCTCGTTGACTAACTGCTATCTTGGACATCTGTAAAAAGTATTTTTTTTTATTATTATTATTATTACAAATCATATTTATTTGCTAATGTAAATAGATTACTGTAGTATTATAATTTTTATGTTAAAAAGTGCCATATTAGTAAAATTTATTCAATGATAAATAAAATGGTAACTATGAGTGCATTAAATATTGAATACTTATCAATATAATTTGAATATAATGTAGGAATTAAATCATCTTCAAATATTAAAACTAATTTAGAATTGAAAATGGCAACATTCCAATATTTTATACCTATGGATTGGCATTATTTCGTTAAAAAAAAAAGTTTTCACTTACTATCACAGAAAAAGTTGACAAATAAATAAACTTCAATATCAAAGCACCAATGAATACTATATCTCCATCATTAGCCAAATTTTTATACTTAGCAGTACAAAAGTTTTTCCCAAAAAATGTAGTGTTAACAGCTAGGGAAACTAACATGTCAGTGGCTACTTCAATATCTATTTCAGGCAATTCTAGTGAAGAATTTTTCAAGGTAAAATATATAATTTCTAATTTATTGTCATGTAGAACTTTGTTATCAACTAACTTTCCTGAAAAATAATCTAAAAAACAATAATTCATTAAATGGTTTTATTGTCCATAAAGAAGGAAAAATGTCAGCACTAATGAAAAATATACTTAAATTAACCTTTTTTTTTATCAATGTTCTTCACAAAAGATTTAAGTTTTGCCACAGAGCCATGTTTACGCCATTCTGTGACTATCAAGTGGAGAGCCATATGTACAGGATATTCACTGTTGGGAACTTCTTTGTAATCTTTAAAAATAGGACATTCAATGTCATGATACTGATTCCAAGCGTTTTTTCTACATTTTTCTGAACAAAACATGCACCATGTACAGGTAGGACATGGTATGGTTGTTAAACAAGGATCATAACAATGGCTGCAATAACTATTTGCTCTCACAAGATGTAAGATTGATGTAACATATGGTTTTTCAACACATACTATTTCTCCAGGTGCAATATCGCGAGTTGCAATTAAATGCGTCTTGTGCTTCGAATCATAGTTAATAGCAAGATCTTGAAAATTATCAATTTCTCTTTTAATCTCTATCAAGCTGGGTTTATATTCACTTTTCTTTTCAAACGGGCGATTAATAAATATTTCAGTTGTTTCAATCAAACTACGTATTTTTATGGCATCCTGATCATCCATTAGATGTACGTAAGACTTGGCTTTGAGCAAGACGTCGTTCGTTTCAGGTGAACCAAGAGCATGTAAACACTTGGCTTTGCGACACAATAATTTGGCCTCGTATACATTAGATTTTGTAATTTTGATTGCTCTATCAATATCTAGAATACAGTCCTTGAATAGCAACAGATCAAACAATAAGGCAGACCTGTTGCCAAAAGCTAAAGCTAGTGTTTCTGATTCAGTGGGAGCTAAGGCTATGCTTCTTGAATACAATTCCCAGATACTTGTATGCAAATTAATGGAATGTGACTTTTGCTGGAAAAGTTTGTTACCCTGTTGCCTTGCTCTTTCAGAGGCTTCCTCATCTTTGGACCGAGGTTTTGTCGCATACCAATTGACATCTTGTAGAGATAGAGATGCTAGCTTTTTAAAAATGGCGTTTTTCTCTTTTATCAACATTTTGTTAAGCTGTAAATGGTAAAAAAAATAACCCTTACTTCTATTTGGGAACGTAAACGCTATGAACATCAATTATAGACATTGTCACGAAAATAGAAAGTAAGAAGGGATGAAATTTCACATTGCAAAGAAATATATAGCTTCAAAATTTTCATTATGGTGCATGAGTGTGTCGTCGGTAGAGGAACAAAAGATTACAGAAGCTTTAAAAGGAATTAAGCACTAGGTATGTATATATTACAGTAATGCGCGATAGGTACAACAAATAGAGAATTGACTATTGACATCAAAAGTTTCAAAAGGCGAGAAAAAACGGGGAACAACTTGCCTGTTTTGTAGGTACGTGCTAAGACCTTGCTTAAATTGTTTCTTCTTCAACGTTAGAGTAAATAAGTAGTCGAGAAACTGCAAAGTTTGACAGATAAGTACTTAATAACGAAGTAACAATTATTTTGTTACTTTGTCAACTGCGTGGAACACGACGTTTACTTGCATTTGCTAAGCGTTGTGTTGTTCCCGCGCAATCAACGAAGTTACGTTGGGTTCTTTTGTTCTCTAGGTTCCGTCGGTTCCGAGTTCCGAGTCGGCAGTCGGCGACTTTTCCAAGTTTCCGACAGTTCCGACCCGACCCGACTTAACCTTAAAATTTTAACTACCGAACAACGCCGTGAACGCCATCTGGTGAGCGATCCCCGGACAAGCCGACAAGCCGAAGCCGAAGTAACATCTATTTATTTATTTTTAAGAAGAAATCTCATCTTCTCTATACACCAACAATGACACATTATTCAAGTTTTGTGTATATTTATAGTTTTTTATTTCAATGAAAAAAAGTATTGTTATCTCATATCAGCTCCCATTAAACAACGAAAGATAGATACATGTGAATAACATGTTCTTACTATATAAATATGTATATACATACTATGCAAAAATGCTTATGTTAAAGTCTTACAAAAAAAATTTACGAATAAACAAAGGTCGATGTAATTTGATGCAATAATCAATTAAATTTCTCAAATTGAATACTTGATCATTCATGGCATACTGTGGAAAAGACTTTGATTTATTTTATTTTCTTTTAGTTGTACATCTTCACTATCGTTAGAATCAAAGATGGAAATTTCTCAAATTGTTTATGGACATTGCACGTAGTAGCAAATGCTGTATACATACAGCTTACACGGCTCATCACCTTTTTTCCGTCACTTCCGCAGTACTTATAGTGTAATTTTATTATTAACGATTAATGCAATTATAAAATGTAACAATTTGACCTTCGAAAATTATTAAATTATATGTGAATATGCGTCATATAAAAGAAGGAGCTTTCAGGAATTGGTATAAATGCACATTTATATAATTATTATTTATGCATTACAGCTAAATGTATTTGCTGTAAAAAAACGTCAGTCACCTGCAATTTCTATACAAAAAATAATGACATCGCATCGACAATTTCTGACGGAAGCCGATTCTTTTAGCAGAGTGAAATAATATAAACATTTGTTGAAATAATAATTTGTATTTGTATTAAAAGATATTTTCTTTTAGCGATTACGAGACTTGCTACAAAATGTGGAAAAACATGTTGCTAATCGAGAATATGTAGTTCTGTTTTCCACGAATCATCTTGGTAAATATATATACATTTTCATGCGCATATGTATAATAATTATCTACGCAACGATACAACCGTTAATTGAACACATTACAAGTGCATTAAGATTCAGAGACACTTATATAAATATATACATTCGCATTTTTTATACATTAACTTGTTATATAAGCTTGCAAATATCGTTATTACACTATTGGGACATTTTATTTTTTCTTGTTTTATTATTAATTGAAAGCAAAATTTTTCTTTCTTACATATTGTACTAAAAATCGTGTATCAACATTTATTGCTTTTTAACAAATAAAAATTTATCAAATCTGGAAAGCACACAGGACTGGTGTTACACTGATTGTGAGAGAAAAAAATATACGATGTAAATTATATATTTTTATAAATATACTACAAAATACATGATATAACAGTAAACCTTAAAAGGATCGGTTGATAAATTTCCCGCATAGAAATTTTTACTGTTGCAACCATAATTTTTACTATTTAAAATGTTATTTTATTGACCATTGAGGGTAGTCCAAAAATCGTAATTTTTGCTGAAATTTCTCTACAATTTTTATTATTTTTTTCTCTCAATCCACAGATCACGGCTTTTTTCGAGCAACAATACGTACACCCGATTTATAAAACATTATATCTATAGGTACCTGTACAGTGGACTTTTTATGTGCAAGTAAGTGCATTTGGATTTGGACGCAAAGACGAAGCAAGTCATCACACGTGTGTATACATATAGGTATTTATGAAGATATTGTTAGATATTGAAGATACAGCCTTTAATCCTGAAGTTTTGAGAATACATATATTTGTAAAAGTCATTGGAAGTTCAGTTGAGGATAAATTATTTATTTTTATCGTTCAAATGACAAAAAAATAAGACAAACGTAAATCAATAACTGCATTATGAATGTTGAGTTTAAAAGATAAGGGTGTAATTGGAAATTGTGAAAATTTATCAATTACGTTCTGTACCGATTATTTTTTATTATTGAATACGGAAGTAAATATCCTTTTACATAGTTATGATGTAGATATTTATTTCACTCACACGCAAAAATACAACAATATAGTTGTGTGATGGTATTATATACAAAATTACAGCACATAAACGTGATTAATTGTTTTTTTTTTTTTTTTTTTTTCAATCGTAGTAAAAAGAAGAAAAAAAAAACTGTTTTCTTCTCACACCCGGTTTCCTTCGCCCATTGCCACGTAGAACTTACACTTACTTACAAAAGAGCATTTGTTTAGCTTGAAAGCATTTTCCTCGTAGTTTTCACCACTCCGCTTCAAGCGGATGACCCTTTCAGGAAAAGGAAAAAAAATGTCAGACGTTCGATAAAGCAAGCCAAACGGTACAGTTGCGCTGATGCGTCACCTCTCGCTGTAAGTACATCATATGGATGTGTGTACCTGTACGCGCCCAACCGGGAGTCCGAGCTCATTTGTATTTTGCGCACAAGCCCGAGCGTCGAGATAAGCATCGAAAAGGAGAGCAAAAGACTCGGACGCCGTTAAATTGCCTGACAGTGATCCTCTGACCTTTGTGCTGTATAATGAGCAGTTTACTTCCCACGGGATTAGGTTTTTTTTTTTTTTTCTTTTTTTTTTCTGAGAATAATTTAAAAACCATCTTTACCGTGCCGATGTTGAAAAAAAAAAACTCATCGCAAATCAGTCGTCGTTTCCCTCGTTTCGTTTTTTGTTTTTTTTTTTTTTTTTTTAAATCCAACCGTTTCAATATTTTTTTATACATGCAATTAGATTGAATAAATATGACGATTGTAAAAATAAATACAAACGAAAATGCTCGGAGCAGTTATTGCATTCATTTTTAGTGCACATCTGTTTGTAATAAAAAAAGTAATCAACCTAATGATTTTTTTTTTTTTTTTTTTTTTTTTTTAAATCCAACCTAAATTGCTGCGGGAAAAATTTGTTTTCGAGCCAACGATTAAAATTACAAGTGGAGTGTGGTATAATATTGATCAAGCAATGTGGCTCGAGGCCGCGCAGTGCTATTTTATAGTCGAAACCAGAAAATTTGTTAAAACAGCTTGATTGATTGTACACAATTTTTTCGGACAAGGTGTTTCGCGCGTCAAGATGTAACCTATCGAAGGAGGAGGGCGATTTTGGAAAACTGGCTGCCGCACTATGCCAATCCATACAACGAAATACCGAAGGAGAAAAAAAAAAGAAAAAAAGAAACGACAAGCACACCTTTTTTTTTTTTTTTTTCCACACCTAACATATTTTTGGCCGAAATCAGGGAGACAATTGCGATCCATCCGAAATGACGTCGAAAAAATTCGATAGCCGCTGTATGGCAGGAACCGTCAACATTTACATATGCTCGGAAGCTTCGTCTTCGGGTAAGCCGTTTTTTGATTGGAAATCAAACTTTATTTATTTATTTATTTTTTTTAGACGATCAAATGTAGTTTATTTATTAATTTATTTTAGATCGAACTGTCGAACGGTATTCAAAGACTAAGAGATCGTGTTCGAGCGTCGAGAGCAATCCGAGCGTGAAAAAACTGTGAGATGGGGGGGTCAACTATAACTTACAAGTGTGTGCCCAACCGATACTTTTCATCCGATCGAATCGACGATTTTCTTTTCCCAGAGATTTTGCAAAAAACTGTTTAAGTACCGACGTTGAAGCGACGAAACTCATTTGCACCTGTCCCAACGCAAACAGAGAAGAGACGAAGGAAAGAGATAAATCTTGTACGTGCGACAGGTGAGATTACCACGAAAAAATTCAATTTTCATCCCATAAAGCACGGAAACACTGGGTACGTTGAAATTGAGCGCAGAAGATCTTTCGGGGCCAAGAGAAAAGGCGCCTCGTCAAAAATGAGTTCCAAGCTGTGCACGTGTACCTGCAGAAAACCCGATGTTTCGATTCACGATGATCTGTACGAGAGCAAATCGAAAAAACACAGGGCCAAATCGAAGCGTGCGGTGGGCACGGAAAAATGCGTTGAAGACTGTATGGGCAAATGCAAGGGGAAAAAGAGCAAAAGCTCCTACTGGCGCAAGTAAAGGGGTTCCGGTGCCCCAAAAATGAGTTTCATCGAAAAAGTGCGTGGAATATTATTCGCTATAGTGAGCCAGAAAATAATTTCATTTTTTTTTCTTAAATTTACCTTACCTCAATTTTGCCAAATGTGTTTCGAGGTCGCTTGTACTTATCGTTGGACATCCATCACGCTGCTGAACGCGTCTTTTGGAAAAATCGAGACACCGATGATCAACTCGCAAGTATACTTGTGTATATAAAACAATAAATCATACATTCAAAGAGCCGCGAGATTGGATTGTTCATTCACACCGAAGGCCATAATCAGATTTGGGCACGGTTATTTTGTTGGGTGGGTTTTTTTTAAATAGTAAAAAAAAAAAAAAAAAAAAAAANTTTTTTTTTTTCATCGCAGATAGTTGCAATAAATATTTAGATATTAACTGCCAAGTATTCAAAACGAAATATAGTTTAATATTTTTTTCAAACACTTTGACTCTGTCCTTTTTCTGATTGGTTTTTTTTTTTTCAAGCACTCTGTACGAGTAGTAATTAAAAAAAAACTTTTGGCTCAAGAAATACATTATATTTTGTGCAAAAAAAAAAAAAAAAAAAAAAAATTGAAACGCGTACACCCAAGTCTGATATAATTAAACTTGACGTAACATACTGTTGGCACACGGACTGTTCAAAATCTGTATTTAAACACTTCTACAAGATAAATCCATGTTGTACCAGACTCGAACGAGATAACGAGGAGTATTGTATTCACAGCGTCAATAACTTGTGTTTGCGAATAATAAACGTTTGCTTGTTTGTTTACTTTTCACATCGGGCAACTGTATTATTTGGCCTTTGATTGAAAAACAAATTTGGGCTCGTTATTCAACTAATGTGATCGAGTGCGCGCGCGAAACACCGGCTTTGCCAAAGGGTCATTCTCACGTCCGATCAAACGAACGAAAATCATCCCTAATAACGTTTTTTTGAACCCAATGCACTGTTTTTTTTGTTTTTGTTTTTTTCTGCCGTTGTTGACACAGCGTACAAGTCCGAATCTTGGCATTAAATGCTCGCGCGGCGGAGGTGCTACCGAAATCGTCGCGACTGGCCAATTGTCCGTATGGAAGAAAAAAACAATGATCTTTCGTAGCTAAATGTCAAGGCTCGTGTTATCGATCGATCGAGACACACATCTGTCTATCGGTGATTTCGATGAGGGGGAAAAAAAAAAAAACACGCGACAAATTTTATCTGAAATCGTAGCGGAATCATCCGCGAGTTCTCTCCCTCTCTCTGAAAATCTTTCCGTCATTACCGCGCGATAAAAGAAAACGTGCGCGTGAATGAAAAATTGTAAAAAAAAAAAAAATGGAAGGGAGGGAGGGAGGGAAAAAAAGGCATTGTCGCTCGAAGGAGGGAGTGATCTTGCTCCCGCAGATAGTTAGGAGCCGAACCACGTAGCAAGTGACTCTCGCGCGCTTGCACGCTGCACAGTACTGGTTCGGCTGGTCCTCGGTGTTTCGCGGCTACATATACTTTGACGGGATAAAGGTTGAGGGGCTCTTTTGGGAAAAATCGGCCGATCAGCCGAGGGTTTATTTTATCCGCGGATACCGTACGACAGGGGGTTCTTGGTGCAATTGTGGCTTTATTGGTTTGAATTAAAAACAAAAAAAAAAAAAAAACAAACAAACACAACAAATAATAATCAAAACAAAATGAGCATTGTCAAAATGGACGAGTGTGGCAGAAAACAACAGCAACAAGTGGCGGAGAAAAATCGGCAGATGTTTATGAGTAGGGGGATGCCGATTTTTTCCCACCAAGTGCCGAACAAGTCGATTGATCTGACGGATCTGATCGAGAAACTGCACGAGGCCTTCGACACCGACGACGTTGACATTGATTATGTGCAGGAGCTCATGTCTGCCTACAGGAGCAATCCACAGGACTGGAAGAAGTACGCCAAGTTCGATCGTTACAGGTGGGTTGCTTGTGGCGTTTAATTTTTTTTATGTGTATACACATTTTTTTTAATTTTATTTATTTTTTTTTTTTTTCACAATAATCAAGGAAAATAATAGCGATTTTTTCAGCGTAAAAATAAAAATCGGCGAAAATATCGGCAAGTACTTATCGAAAGCAAATGCTTTTAATGTGATAAAACTTTTTGTACTGCCAAAGCGATGATGCGTACATGCATCCGATGATCCGTTTAAACTCTCGAGATTAATTAACATTAATCGATCAACGCGAACTTACCAAAGTTCTTATTTTTTTTTTTTTTTTTTTTTTTTTTTTTTTTTTTTTTTTTTTTTTTTTTTTTTTTT
>NW_019379577.1:2210888-2225673 GCF_000648655.2 Copidosoma floridanum | reverse complement strand
ATAAAAAAAAAAAAAAAAAAAAGCTCGATAAAATTTTTAAACAACAAGATCAAACGAGATTCGCGAACGCGCGTCGTATATTCACGTGATGGGAAAGTTATTCCAAAGTCACTAAACTACTTTTCAATTCAGTAGTTTTAGAAGAAAAAAAGTAATAATTTTTCCGACCAATGCCGTGTTTTGTATGGCTTTGATATTATTAAAAATTTTTTTTTGACCTGAACAGATCAGTCAACTTAACGCGTTTTCGTAAGCATATAAATTTACATTAAAACTCATTGACTCGGCTGTTAATTACTTTAACTATCAATCCTGTGTACAGATAAGGTGAAAATAGCATTATTTTTCAAAGGAAGATGACATACGCTCGTGACTATTGTACATCTAATTTTTTTTTTTCTCTCCTTCCTTTTCTCCTTTTCTCCTGTAATAACACGTTCGAGTGCATAGGATGTAAAGGTTTTTATCACCTTTTGTGGTCTACACAAGTATACACGAGCACGCATAAAACGCCTTAATCGTCAGCTCGCGGCTATAATTGCCCGCGTGTCCCCGAGAGAAATCGGTAATGTTGCTGCCGTATTCCCCCTTCCACTCGAATAATTTCACCGCGGTGCTTTACCACGACGTCGAGTCGGCTGTGTGTTTTCTGAAACTCGCGCTTCACGAATCAAAGGCCGATTTTTCCGACCGATCGTTTTCAATGACGATGATCGAGAGAAAGAGAGAGAGAGAGGCGAACGGTACGGAATCAGGACGGAGATCGGCCCGAGATGAGTTATTGTAACATCTAAAGTTCACGCGGGTTATCGCTCACACACACCTACATGTATATGTTTCACATGTTGTGTTGTTGGTGCGTTTGTTGCTTTGTTGCGATAAAAGATCGTTACGAGTTTCTTCGTACACACAATACCTCGTGATGAATATGGTGCAGTGAATGATGAATGATTACATCGTTTTTTTTTTTTTTTTTTTTTCTGTTAGATTAATGCAAAAATAAACAAAGTTAAGGAGACGAAAAAAAAAAAATAAAAAAAAAAGATCGGTTATTCCATTTCGAACAGTGTGTCATTGTCGGTATGTTTGAGCAGCGATAAAAGACAGTTGTTTCAAAAGAAAGATAAATTTACGTTGTGAGCTTTTTTTTTCATTATAACTATTATGATGAAAGTCAGGTGTTTCACTGTTATTCTGAAACACCTCGTGATCATGGCTTTGGGAGCGCTTCGTTTTGTTGATTTGATTCAACTGCCGCGCCTTGAAACAAGACAAACGGAAAATTTATACTTATCGATTCCTAAAACGAGTGTATACGTTTTTGCGCTCGCCACCTACTTACATTGTTACATTGGTATCGGTAAGTGCGTCGGAGTTACTACTCGCGATCGTTATTTGATGAATTGCACGAATTTCGACAAGATATGGGAAAAACGAGTATGAAACAACAAGCTCGTGTATTATCATTGTAAGATGTAATAAAAATAAGGGAGAGGTTGCAGAGTGTGATTTTGATCGGCCGATTTTTTTACCGGTACTAGGATGAAAATTCACAGATTTTTGGAAGAACAAGAATATTTTTTTTTTTTTTTATACCAAATAATCGTGAATTAACATGTCGGTGGTAAGAAAAATGATTGGTGCGAAAATAATGAGTTTAAAAGATTCTGACATACTTTTTGTTTGTTTTCTGATCTGTAAAACAACTGAATTGGCAAATCATGTTATAATAACGAAAATTGCCGTATAATGTCTTTTCGATCGAAGGTTGCATACCTCAGATTAGATAACAAATTCACAATGCGACCAATGTGCGTAAGAGTTTTGGAAGTATGAACTAAGTTTTGGGCTTTTACTTCATAAAAAAATCGTTTTCAAATGTAGGCGATTTTCAATGTTAACTGTACTAACTTACGTCGAATGCTTTATAAGAAATATTCATTTTTAAAAACTTTTATTCACGGTGTTTCTGTTTTTGCATTTTTTTGTTACTTGATTCATAAACATGTATACTTAGATAAATTTAAGTCGATATTAACGAAAAGCAATAGAGTCAAAAGATTTTTTTATAAGCGCGATAATGAAACCTACGATTGAAATTGTGAATCTAAAAAGGGTGTATTTTTATTTATTGTTTATCATTACATTTCTGATTAAATGTTCCTCGTATTTTTATCTGCTAAAATTCTACGATGGTTTAATGATCGTATGGATCACGTCCAAAAGAGATTTCGATGCGTCAGGACACGATTATCTGAGTAACAGCTATCTAGTCATCTAGTCGAGTCATATCCAAAATAATTCGAACAACCAATTAATTAAAATCATTAAAAAATTTGATCGCGTATATTTCGACAATTCTCTGAAATACCAGAAGATTATCTGTTCATTATCATATCAATTGTCTCGTCAGTATCGGTAAATTAGTAAGTTTTATTCACACTTTAAAAGCGCGTTTAAGAGCACCGAAAAAATCGCAACAATTACGTCATATAATCATTTTTGGATTACACGACGTGCCTGACATACTTTTTTTATCTATGTGTAATTTTATCCAAAATTTTTGCAGCAACATTTTGCTTAATTTCAGTCAGTTGTTTAATAGTACTTACGGTGTGTCTAACTCTATACTTTAAAAAAATTATTAACAAACAATAAATATCGCTGATAAATTATTTATCTACTTTTTCGGTGTGTATTTCTACGATCAAGTCTTTTTGAAAAAATTGGAACAATGACTAGAGCTCCATCAGCTTATGTAAAAATTGTGAAGTTTATTTAATATTTTAAATTGTACACGATTAAATTATCGATTATAACATACTACGCAGATTAATATTGATGTTTACGCTTCTGCCAAGTGGATTGTATGTTTGAAAAATAAATGTTGCAGGTACAACTGATAAGGCTTCTTGGTAGGTATATAATTTTTGTTAACAAGGAAAGTACCTACTATGAATTTTTTGTTAGTCAAACACGTGCACTTACGTGTAAAAGAAACGTATTGTTTACTTTGTACATCATTTTGAAATTCAGCGGGAAAACCTTGTAGTTGCGATTACTCTCATGTGTCTCAAGGTGGTTGTATGATGTTATGTAGCCTTATTCCAATAATAAATGTGGCATTTACTTAAACAATTCCATTTTTTCACACCGAATTTTTCATGTCGCTTGATAAAAAAAAAAAAAAATTCTTTGGATTAATTAATTTTTTTTTTAATAAAAAAAAAAAAAAAAACACTTAACAGAAGGGAGATAACCAGCTTTAGATTAAGAAGATTAGTGTCACTAAATAACAAATTTGTTTCGCAAACTGAAGTGCTCGATCAAATAGCCACAAGCAACGTCGACGCGCAAACAACACACGGGCAAAATATTTTGCTCATCTCGAACGATTGCAAATCTCTCTGTTGTGTACAAATGTAACGTGACACAAGTACATCGAACGATCTGCTATCCAAAAGTACATCTAAATAAGACAAACACGTCAGATAATGAACACGACAAATCCATACCTCCGTCAATGTATGGCAGTTTATAAATGAAACGAGCGTGATCGTTAACAAAGCGTTTGCGGGACGGAAGTAAGAAAATCCCAAAATTGGTGCGCCACCGATACCTATACCTCGTGAGTAAGGCAGTTCCTTACACGGACTATGTGCGCAATTCCTGTATCCGTGTACATATACACAATGAAAGCGCGCCGACTCGCATAGATCTATACCTCCCTGTACCTATTCGTATATGTGCTGTTTTTCAGGTACACAAGGAACTTGGTAGACGAGGGTAACGGCAGATTCAACTTGATAGTGCTGTGCTGGGGCGAGGGTCACGGCTCGGCCATTCATGACCACGCGGACGCCCATTGTGTCATGAAAATCCTCCAAGGCGAGCTCTGCGAGGTAAATGCCGATTGGACTTTGCAAGGCAATCGGTACATTTCATTTAATACAATACATACGTGTAAAATCACCAAGATATATGTATATTATGAAGAATAAAAATGTTTTTTCTGTACGGTTAAGCTGCAAAAACGGCAAGTTTTTTTCTATTGGGCGAGTAATTTTGTAATTTATTCCGCAGAATATACAAAAAAGTGCATCTGTAGTGAATAATTTTTTTTTTTTTTTTTTTTTTATAATATTGACAATGATTTTGTTTGATGAAAATAATCAGGAATACTTTCATTTCGTGCGACGAAATTAACATCGTATAAGTAAAAATACTTGAAAGTGTCATGTTAAATTAAGCGATAAGCCAATCGTGAATGATAGATAGTACTTCGCGTGCAACTCTGACGTAAACACGCGCACGCTTTACTTCGAGTACTTGCGTTATTTCTGAATTCACACGATACTGCTCGTGTCAACAACAGAACAATAAATTTTTTACTCGCACATATTGATACTTTACACATCCACAACTTGTACACAATCATCGATAGCCAAAGATCAACTTTTCACCTGATAAACTTCGGTACGATATCGATCAGCTTTCACCTTACCGGGATATTCTACAATAACAATATTATCGCGCGAATCGATTGGAATAAATATTTCCTACGGCCAACATTATTTTTGTTTTACACTGCGTGAACAAATTTTATTTTGACGTTGATTGTTCGTAGACTAAATATCAATGGCCAAAAAAGTATGTGGACGATCAAGGCAACGAGTGCACGGAAGAGCTCAAAGAGATCGACAGACGCATTTATAGTTTGAACGAAGTCACCTACATAAACGGTAAGCGTCCAAGTAGTGCCATAAAAATGGTTTACCATAAAGTGTCTTTAAAGCGGAAAATGGGTAAAAAAAAATACATATGTATATATTTTTTCCTAGTTTTCATTTATTATTCACTAAATTAATGTTAATCTTGTAATGTCCTTCCTAATTGTTTGTTGCGCAAATAAAACATCGAGTAAGAGTTTATTTTTATTTTCATTCAATTAGATTCCATTGGGCTGCATCGCGTGGAAAATTTGAGTACCGTCAATACAGCGGTGTCCCTTCACCTGTACTCGCCACCTTTTTCAATGTGTTCAGTCTTCAACAAACAAACCGGCCAAAGATCCAAGAGCCAAGTTACCTTTTGGTCGAAATACGGAGAACGCCGTAATAGGGTAAGGCAACGTGGCTTTGTGTTTATTTTACGTACATTTTTTTTTTTTTTTTTTTTTTCGACATGTATAAATTAATTGTACGAATTAAAATTTATTTTACACAGGAGATTCAAGACGCCAGGGATCCCGAAGACAATTAAAAAGCTCCAGACTTATTGTTGTTTATTCTTTTTTTTTTATTCATTCAACGCTAAAACATTCGATTTGAGTTTCTGTTCAACACAGCAAATTGTAAGCAAACAACTTTTGTTCGCATTGAAGGAAAGAAAAAGAAACACTTTGTACGAATAACGATTCAATGAGCGTTAAAAAATCACAAGAAATATTTTATTATTTAAATAATTTTGTCTTTACAACAGCATCTATGAGTCAGTGTTTTTGTATGAAATCGACTTCCTCAATGAATTGTATAAGTAGCTCTTGCTTGAACATGTTTTTAGTTACAGATTGAATTTACGAATCGTTAAATTTCCATCTGGCGAAATATTCCCCTTTTATGGACAAAAAAAAACTAAACGTAAGATAAACGAAAAAAAAAAAATTATTACACAATATGTACAATACTAGAGTTTTTTTTCTAAATTTTAATTTGAAAAACCCCAACTAATTTTAGTTTTGACGTAAATTAAAAAAGAAAAAATTGTGTAGATAAGTATTTTTTTGTTTGTTGGTTTTCAAATAAATTTAAGTATACTTTGTTTCTATTAATTTTTCCTTGTTTTTCCCCCACACCACAATGATTTGTTGAAGCAAAAAAAAAAATTACCTAGATTTACGAAAGCCCCAAAAATGACGGAACACAAAAAAACGCACAGCTCATTCCGTGAGCTGGTCGAGTATCCAATCGACGTAGTACGCCAAATCCGTGTAAACCCCGTAGGCGCCATCTCCAGAGCATTCCGTCAGACCAAAGCTGATAACGGCAATCTGGACGATCCTAGTCTCTCCGTTCGGTAACGACACGATGGTTTGCAGGGGACCACCGCTGTCGCCGGTGCAAGTACTCCCGGTACTGCCATTACCCCCAGCGCAGATCTGTTTATGCCAGAGTTTGACGAACAATCGGTTCGCAAAGGCTCTGGAGCAACGCTCGAGGGGTTGCAGAGCCAACTCGGCCCTCATTAGTTTGGGACTTAGGCTCTTTTGAGACCCCAGACTCGTTACGCCCCAACCTGTGGCTGTGACGGTGCTGCCTCTCGTGGTCGTTGCTATGCGAAAGGTCGCGTTCAAGGGCAAACAAATCGGAAGGACGCTGTGCTGATTCTCGAACTTTAACGTCGCGTTCAGTCTGAAAGCATGTATTTTTGTAGTTTCATCAAAATGAACTATCGATATCATTATATATACACCTGCCTGATGAGTGCGACGTCATTGCGCCAACTGACATCCGAGTATCCTTTGTGCGAGTGGGTGCTTTCGATACCGATGTCTTGATGCTCATTGGCACAAATTGTTATGGTGCCTTCGTCGAGGCGCTCGCAGTCTCTCATCCTGTTAAGATTGTACTCACCGACCCTTACGAACGATACCTTCATCCCTGCATTAGAGGTCACGGGATGAAATTAGACTTGGAGTATTAAATTTTGTTTATATTTATGTTTCGTTACTTACATCGATTTTTCTCACTTGAAAGTGTTTATGTTTTTTTCAGGGGGTATAAAGATTGACATTCGAATTAAAATTGGCTAAATACAGTCATTTATGTATATAAAACTCCCTACAATCTCTACTGATCATGATGCGCTTCGATTAGGTATACTTAGTTAATCATTATGAAAGTTCGGGAATACGTTGTGGGTCAAAATTTTTCAATCGTTTCGGCAATAAGGTATTTATCCGTCTCGTATAAGTACACGTATGGAAGTATGGACGCGTTTCTTTTCTGCAGTTAAAAAAAAGTATACATCAATAAGTTTTTTTGCGCAATAATACCTATACCTGACAATAATAAAATTTAACAAATCTCAACACCAACCCTTGGGCAGATCAACAAGACAGTGAGCAGCAGTGAGTACGTATCGACGGTTGATAATGGTACCGCTGCAGCGAAAAACCGGCACGACTGAGCTTCCACGCGGGCGTTCATTGTCGTCTGCAATGTAACCGATCAGAGCCATCCATGGATATTCAAACAGATGGGTTTTGCTGCCACCAAATATGAAAGGCTGATGATTACTGGAGATGCCACAGTTTTCGCGATTTACCAGAGGAAGGCGCGGATGTTTGTTGACATTGGGTGGTAGTGGGGGAAGCTTCTTCGAGGTTCTGGCCTCGTCGCTGTTCTGATGGTACTCGAAACTCCATGGGTCCGCTGTGCGGTTGAGCTTAACGATTTCGTAGGCGTTTGTCGTGACGACTGAAATATGGCGTATATATAAATAATTATCATCATTATTATTGAAGGTGCACTAGTGTTGTATAATATTGACAGTTTTTAATAAATCCAAAATACAGTGTTTGTTCTTTGGACACAGAACTCATAAAATGATTATAGAAATGGAAAAATGTGCCAAAAATGTTTGGTAATTCTTAACAACGGTAAATTTTATATTGTAATCCAATAACTTTCAGATTTTGTTCTTCATCACAATAATTATTATTTTAATTGCCAGTTTTCTATTACAAATTTCATACTCACGTTTATTACTTGGTAATGTTGTCAAGAAGAAAAAAATCATACATGGGATCTTCATTTTCACCTATTATTTAGAAGTGTTTTCCGTACGATTTTTCTACAAAAAGTTATACTGCCAGCAAATATTTTCAATGTATTTAAAAAAAAAAGGAAAGAACTTTAACAAAGTACTTCAGATATTACATAATATCACTTTTGCTAAGTCACTATTATTACTGAGCACGTACCACGAAAATAATAACAAATACGTAGTCCTTTGACGTTGATGTTTTTCGAGGAATCATTTATACATTTGTAGTTTAAATTACACACCTGTAATGCTTTATAGTAAAATTGTCTATCAAACCTGATTGTTACATTTCAAATACGACTGATTAAAAAGAGTTGTGTTTGTCCATGACGAAAAATGAAAACAAACAAAAAAATTAATAATAAATTACTGAGAATCATTTTCGTCTCAAACCATCAAGTTTATAATGATTTAATTTATTTTTTCATAAATAACTGTTAATTGTAATATTAATTTATACAGAATGTTTAATCATAAGCACTTTATGAAGTCCATCAAATTTTTTAATTTTTAGAGCAATGCGTCGCTTTACTTTTCGAGATCCCTTACTAACTGTACAAGAATAACCACAAAAGTTGTAATATAGTGGGTGATCTGAAAGTACAAAGCTTTTTTGAATGACAATAAAGAAAAAAAAATTAATTCTTAGTCATGGGTATGATTCTTACCTTCGTTAGCAATGGTAAATGTACATGAAAGCAACCAGCTCCAGTAAACATAATTTTTTGTTTTAAATGATACAGAGTTAGATAAAATGTCTAAAAAGTTTACAATCAATGGAACATTTGAGTGATTATTGCTTATCGCAAAACTTTATACAATAATGAGATTTTACTTTTTGAGTGGTGTGTTGATAAACTTGTTTCCGCCATTCGAAAAGAGAAATAACTAAATCCTGTCCCTAATAGAAAAAAGTTAATTTAAAAATTAAAGGGTAAGATACAAGGCATTAATGAACTATTAATGACAAAATGTGATAGAAATAGATTTTAGGAAAAGGCTACTAAGTATATATACGTATCTTTGGTAATTAAAAAAAAAAAAAACAAATATAAAGCCAAAGAAATATTATTTTTTCAGATGACTTAAAAGAGTCATCAACAGAAAATGTGTTTTTAGCTATTGATGTAATATTATTGTTTATTAGATAATGCCATTGATAAAAATTGAGAAGTATCACTGCATGAGTGCCCAATTGATTTAAAAAAATATTTTATTTCATGAAATTAATATTTTTTCCACAAACTGAAATAAAAGTTTTAGAAAAATAATTATTTGAGGATGTAAAATATTTTTTTCAATGAACTTGTATTTTTTAATTTGAAAAAATATTTAATCAAATAAGGGTACAGAGAATTATCTTTTTGTTTGGAAAAAATCGGGTGCTCAACGATATTAAAAATTAACATTGAAATTGGCTTTCAAAAAATAAAAGCAGAGAGTTATGGAGTTTTTGTTTTTAATCCTTTACCTTTGACGAAGCAAAGTGACACGAAATATGAATCAACATGACTTGAAACAAAAAAGCGGTTAGCCAGATAGATTCGCAGATTACGATCTTTGAATTCTCCGTGAAATCCGTAATAGTTAGCAGCATAATTAAATACGCTTCGCTAATAAGATGGCAAAAAAAATTCAAGTAAAAGACAAATAATGACCAAGAATAAAGTTCATTCAATACATTGACGGAATCTTGTAGTTGATAAAATGATGTTTCGGCTTTCTAGAAAAAAATGAAAAATTATTAGGTGTATATAAAATATTAACGTTTTTAAAAAAACGCAAATATTGATGTACAAGTCAAGGTCTAATTTTACGATGAAAATTAACTGCAAGCCGATTTTATTAGACTTATTTAAATATTATTCTATAACGACTATATAATATTGTGACTACCATACCTTTTTACAGTAAAAGGTCGTGTGTCTATAATTATTTTCATCAAATTAAAATTACCTCATTTTATTGGCATCACTTTAACGTAGGTAATCTATACAACTCTTCATTTTTTTTGCAATATTTTTAATTTTTTCGTTTTACAATTATTCATTTAACATTAAAATTTAATAAAATAAAATTAATGTGTTTAATATCATGTAAAGTTTTTTGTTGGTCAACAATTGTTCATCGTGCTTCAAGAAATACTTGATGTTTGATGTGAAAAAATGTTTGTTCGTGAGTTAGATTGTCAGAACATCAGTATATATTACCTCTGCCACGGTGATTAACCCGCGCAATTTATCTTTTGAAAGTTTCTCCTCTTGAACAAGTCGAACTTGTTCACAAATAACATCCTCG
The DNA here is from genome assembly GCF_000648655.2 of Copidosoma floridanum. The sequence continues at coordinate 2,215,548 of NW_019379577.1, read as the reverse complement.
AGGTAATTGAAGCGTCGATTGAAAAGATATACCATACCACAAAACTTCAAAACGGACATGTAACTACCGACGTAGGCAATGAGATAAGACACATTTCGGAGGTACGGCTCAGCAAAAGCTTGAATTCCGGCTTGGCTGACGCACAACCAGACACTGGTCGACAGAGTAATCATCGTCCACATGACAAATTTCGTTTTCCTCAGCCCAAGTGAACAGGCCACTGGAAATCTCTCGTCAACGTTTTGAAGGGTATTCCACACGCCAACGAATTTTCTTCGGTTGAACATACTCAACGTCATGTCGATCATCGAGGTGCTGTAATTCACGAACAGCTGCGTGGGTGCGGCCGGTTACGGGACATTCGTATATAACAGTTAATCAATTTTATTTATTTCCATCCGTAAGATGAAAGATCTTTTGCTGAAAATTTATTCAATGCTTGGATATTTTTTCAATAATACTAAATTCAATTCAAAGTAACCCAAACTATTCTTACTTTATCCCAACTAGGATAATATAACAGCCTTTTATTCGTGATGCAGTTTTTTAAGGATGATCACGTGATTATCAGTTAAAAAAAATTTGTGGCGCATATACTTGTTTTTAAAAAAACATTTAAAAAAAAATTTTTTTATTTGTCATTAAATTTACAATCAGAAGGGTCTTCAAAGTAATGGTGTTGAAACTTTTCGATGAAAAAGCGTATTATCCTTGATTTAAAAACAAATATCTGAACACACGGAAAAAATATGCGCATCCAAATGAGTAAAGCCTACACGTACCTTTAAGCAAATGATAAATCTGGTGGTTCCCTTGTGTTCGATTAATCCCGCGAAACGTACAATCGTTGTTATCACGATGTAGCTGTATGTAACCATCCACATAAACGCAAACGAACAATAAAAGTTGGAAGCCTTCAACTTGGGTGGTTTGTTGTTCATGGGATAGGTGTAAGGTGCCAACCCGAAAAATCGTATTACGTAGAACGCGGGGCAAATGGTTTCGAAAAACATCGATTCCGCGCCGCGACCGGACTTGGGCTCGGTTAAAGCATTTTTTTTACCGAGAAATTTCATTTTGCATAAAACGTCACTTATACAATTTTTTTTTTTTTTTTTAAGAATGAATCTATAACCCTTGAAAAAAGTATTTCCGCGTTTTTACGGTCACGCGCTCTTTTCACGGTAAAAACGCATTTTAGTTTATTTAATAGAAAAACAAAAAAAAGTAATGAGCAAAGACATCGACAAATTCATCGTTACAAGCTTAAATATAGGTTTATTTCGAAATTAAAAAAAAAATAACGGCAATCCGTTTGAAAAATACACCGGACTCAATAAAAACAGCCATAGAAATTGCGATCGTGTAGACCATATTTGCGGGTGAGCTTTTTATTTTATCTACATCTGAAAAGCATAATGTTTATTTCCAACTATACGTGTAATTCACTCTCGGGTGACTGTACGAATCAATAATTACCCTATATTTTACAGATATCCTATTCCGTTACTGACCTGCGAATAATAATACTGCGGCGAGGATATTTAAGTCAGTATAAAGCGAAGTTTTCATATATTTACTGCAATAAAAATGCTAAAGGATATTAATAATAATTTTATGTATATACACGTATTTATTTTTTTTTTAATTATTTTTTTCCTCCGGTAGCGCAAAATGTTTTTGTGGCAATTGATATTTACAGAGCTATATAAATAAAAAAAAAATTTTGTTCAGGAAATAATTACTTTTTTGGGAATAAATTAATTTGATCTTAATAGTTGAGGTACACTCGTTTTGTGAAAGAATTACATTCTTGTTTAATATAATTTCACGCAATGATAAATGAGACAATATTCATCGCTGCATTGTAATTCTCAATGATGAACAAAGTTCGCTGGTTTTATAATTTTTTATTACTGCGTCAGAACAAATCTTTGGAACACCCAACTCAGCCTTGAGTCCGACAAAATAGATTATTAAATGGCACACAATCATAAAAACACAGGTACGAGCATCGATCTTTTGCTCTGTACCACGTTATTACTCGATATGCTATGATTATCGTGATTGACATCTCAACCAATTTTTACAAATTATGTTCAACATGAAAATCTGATGAATCGTGCGTGCAAACTCTGGCAGCACGATAAATTGCTTTATTTTCTCTCAAATGTACGCTTCAGTAAACCATCTACACGATTCGTATACATCAAAATTAATTTATTGCTACACATTATGTACATAATTACAATGAAAATTCTCGTAATAAAGTTTCTTGCAATGCGAATATGAAAAAAAAAAAAAAAAAAAAAAAAAAAAAAAAAAAAAAAAAATTCCATTTTGAAATTATAAATGCAATCGTTAATACACTCGTCCAACACGGGGCAATAACAGGCTGTCAAGTGAGCTCGAGTATCTTGATGACTCCCTGTGAATTGGCGGCAACGACGACGTTGGAGTTCTTCCTCCAGCAGACCGCGGATATGAACTCGTTCAGGTCCTCGTCGACCCTGTCCTCGGTACCCAAAATACTCCTCGGCGCCTCGAACTTGTAGAACATCAGCTGCTTCGACAGGCCCTTGTAGTACACGTAGACCGAATTGTTCTCCGAGCCGCAGGCTATGTAATCACCGTCCGTGGCCAGACCGACGAAATTCTTCTCGTTGACGTGATCGTCGAAGGAGCGCAGACAGTAGGGATCGTTGACGTTCCACATCTTGAGCTGCGAGTCCGTGCTCGCTGACACGATCTCGTGGTCGTTCAGGAATTTAAGGTAAGACACGCTCTTTTTGTGACCCTTGAAGATCCTCAAGGGCTCACTCGTGTTGCGCAGGTCGTAGTAATAGACGCAATGGTCGGCCGAGCCAAAGGCCAAGTGGCACGAACTCTGGGGATTGAACTTGACGCAACAGACGTTGGCGTGCGCCTCCAGGGACGAGATGGACACTTCGGAGGTCAGGGACCAGAGCTTGACCTTGGCGTCATCTGAACCGGAGGCCAACAGCCTTATGTCAACCTCATTGAAGTCGATGGACCAGCAACGTTTTTCGTGCTCGAGGAAGACTCGGCTCTTCTGGCCCGTCATTGCATTCCAGATGGTCACTGTACCCTCGTAATCCGAGGACGCGAGAATGGCCTTGTGGAAGGTGTTCCACGACAAGCACGAGATCTTCGAGTTAAGGGACATCTCGGCACTTGGGAAGTGGACGTTCACCGAGTCGTGAATGACGGTGTTGTAATCAAAGACCTGAATCTTCTTGGTGACACCGGCTATGGCAAAGAACTCGTTGTCCTTGTCAAACTCAATGCTGGAGACGATGTTCGAGTCGTTGAGTATGTTGGCCGAGTAGTTGAGGGTCGCCAGTGGCCGGAGGGAGTTGTAGCGCGAGAATTTGATCAGATCGACGCGGAAGACGTCCAGGTTGGCCGACGACGATTTGGTCGACGACTCAAGCTCGGGGTTGCCAAAGTGCAGCTCCTTCGCACGGGCGTCGAAGTAACACTTGGCAAAGTCGTCAAAGTGCACGTACATCCGTTTCTTGCGTTCGCCTATCAGGCTGTCGTTGTCCGGCGTCACTGCCGATGGCTCCCCGGCGTCGATCGAGTTCCCGCTGCAATCGGCAAAGAACGACGAGTCGGACTGAAGAGTCTTCAAAGTGGACTCCACGATGCTAAGGTCCTGCCTTATGAGGTCTATTTCCTTCTCAAGGTGCTTCTTTTGTTCTTCTTTTTGTTTCAGGAGGTGGCGCAAGAACTCGTACAGCAGCTTGTTGTTGGCAGTGTGCTCCTGCGCTTCGAGCAATTTTTTCCGATAAGTCAGCATCTCGAGCATCACGTTGACGTCTTGTAGGCTGAGGTTCGTGCTGTCGGACGACACGAAGGTTCGGAAGGTGTTGGTTATGTCGGCGGAAGAGTCGGCATTTTTTTTGCCGGTTATGGCCCGGTAATTGTCGTTGCTTCTGGGGTGGGGCGTGCTTTTGGCGATCAGTTCGTTTACCAGGAAATTCGGTAGAATTTCCTGGCGCGTCAGGTTTGTGTTGCACTTTGGGCATTTTTTCAACGTCTCGATGGACTTGCAGATGCACCTGTAGCAGAACGTGTGCCCGCAGCGGGTTATGTGGGCTTCTTCTATGATTTCGAAGCATATGGAGCATAGAAAATCGTTGTTGATGTCTTCAAGGGTGTTTTTGACTCCTTGCATTAGGTGGATTATTTGGTTTTGCGAACGGTTCGCTCGGTGGTGACGGGGTTCCGCGTTTGGTCTTGCCTCGTTGCCTTCCGTAGACATCTTGGTGTTTTAAGAGGCCAGTGGTGTCATCTATTTTTTTTTTTAAATGCGAGTGGTTTTAAAAAAAAATTTTTTTGAATAAAAAATTGGGAAATGAATTTTTTTAATACAAATCGCATGGTTTCATAATTTGTCATTTCAATAATATTAATAAAACAATTGCACGGAGCACAACTTTGGTTAGCGAAGCCATGCAACGTTCAACCAAATTTTAGTTGGCTTAACAATTTATTTTCCGTGTGTGCAATTTCAACATTTAAGTTAGATTATTATCAATATTTTTTATGTAACTTTTTTTAAGGAACCTTTTCGTTTATTTGATGCTATAATACAAAATTTATAGTAAAATATTTTTATCGTAAAAAATAATCA
>NW_019379577.1:2154214-2190105 GCF_000648655.2 Copidosoma floridanum | reverse complement strand
AAAAAAAAAAAAAAAAAAAAAAAAAAAAGAAAAAATTAATTTAGCCGTATGAATGTAACTATTGAATGTCCGCCCTTGAAATAAGCGTGCAATTTACGTATAATTAATTAAAATTGTTACGATAATGATAGTTATATATATGTATATATATTTTTTTACAACAAAGATAAATTTACAAAATTCTTGTCGTTTCATTACTTCAACATAGCTTCGGAAAGTGCTTCGTATCGGCTCAATCACCCATAAATAATTCATTTTGCGTACGTATATATATATTTTTTATTTTACGACCAACCCAACCTTTCACCCGGACCTTTGCGAACCAACCAAAATTCATGTGGCGTGACGTCAAGAAATCTATGCTTTGCGCCATCACATACACACCGCATATATACGCATTAACATATTTATAATCGCATAATAACAATGGAAAGTGCTACAGCTCGCGCGTACCCCTCGTGACTTTGTTTGGCCAATCCGTCCTCTCTCGACGAAAACCATTATATATGATATACGACGTATGTTGGTCTAGCATTGGTAAACTATCGCGACAGTCGCATCATTATAGGGTACCCCTTTTGTAATATTCTCAAAACACTTAACAATCGTGTGAGGTGTGTGTGTGTGTATATATACGTATGCACGTTACAATGGCAGATGATGCGAGGGCGTTTATTTGATCGATTGGTGGGTGTATGTATGAGTTGCAAGAGTATTGGCAGCAGCAGGTTTGCTTTTGTTGGTGATGAAAGCACCGTTGGTCGTACTGGTGAAGAGGCGGTGGCCGTTGGGTCGGCCGTTGGCGTTGACGGGCGACAACGAGGTGATTAGGCGCGGGTGGCCCGGGGATTAAGGCGCCAGCATCTTGGATAGCTCCTCGTCCTGCAGGCAGCCCTTGAGGAACTCGTCCTGCGTCAACTGGCCGTCGTTGTTCTCGTCCATTTTCGCGAATATGTTTTTCGCGCGCTCCTCGGCGCTGTCGGCCGGCCGGTTGCTCGAGCTCGCCCCCAACATGTCGTATATCGCCTGCGAACACGCGAAACGGGGGACACCGTTTTTTTTCATTACTAAGTTTGTTGGGTTTCAATCACTAATTGCTACAAGAATCCATTTGGGAGTTATTAAAAAAAAAAATCGATTATTACAACGCCCATCACGAGGGGAAAAAAGATGAAGAGAATCTAAAAAATAGAGAAATTTATATTTCCAAGGCCGGAGAAAATTGAGCTCTGGATTATGCAATAGCTACCCTGGTGGTAATGGCACCCCCGACTACTGTTACTAATCTGGTAGGTATCAAAATTAAGGAGACGCATAAATATATGGTCAGGCTATTATCGGAAAAATATAATTAATAAGTTTGTGTACGGGAAAAATACACAGAAAATGTTCTTACGAAAATTGGAGACGATACACCACCTAATATTCGAGGTATTCATTAAAAAAAAAAAAATTGCCACAGAGTTTAATGAAATGCGTAGTATCAAATTTCTTAATTCTCCATTTCTGTGAAAGTTTACATAGTATTCAATGTGCTTGTATGTATACCGATAACATTGTCAATATCTCCAGAAAGATCGATTTTGCTTTTAACTTGAACTACAGCAAAAACAAACTATAAAGGGTTGAACTTTTCAACAACATGGGTATATTGGGATCAAAAAAACATAAAATCTGTATTTTATATGTTTTACAGAAAAAATTACTTCAATGGTTATTGGTAAAGAATGTACATTTTTTCGCAAATAAGCCAGTCATTTAGTTTATCAATTATTTATTATACAAGTGAACCACTGTAGTTCCTACTTTTAATCTGGAACGATTCGTATTCTTAAAAGCTCCCATTAAATATTAAAATGAAATGTATATGAGCCTAGCAAGTCCGTTCTTTCTTATGTATAATTTGTAGGTATTATTATAGCAATAAATAATAATTTTAAACTTCTGACACATGCATATTAATGTGACCATAAGTTTTTATTCAAATGAAAACATTGAAGAAGTAAAAAATTTGGTTTTTACAATCGTTTTGAATTATCAGTCTAGAAATGTATAAAAAAAATTTTATTGATTTAAATTTCAATGCCATGTTAAGTAGTGTTTTTAGAAAAGTTTTGCAAACTTTAATGTACAACTTGTCAGCTGGGAGTACTGAGTATATATAAGGAAATTCACTAAAAATATCCAATATTTTTCCCCCGTTTTTTAATAAAACTTTTTTTTGAGACACCCTCGAGATGGGACTTATTTTGTTTACAATGTCATATACTATAAAGGAAAAATTAAGAAAGTACNTTTTTTTTTTTTTTTTTTTTTCATATCTCGAGTAGAATAGAAATTTTCAAGAGCCTACGAGACCATATTAACTTTATCGATGATGATGATGATGATAATAATAATAATGTATAAATGCAATACTCTTACGTATAATAAACAACAATGTACTTACATTTAGTAATTCTAGGCGCATAGCGTACACAGAGAGATGAATTATATCAACTAACAGTTTTTATTTCTCATTAACCTGTTACCTCTAGTTCATAGAAGATTGAAATAGTCAAAGTTTGGTATTCTACTGATGTTGTTATCGTTAAAGTTCGGCTGTTTGTCTCATCGATAGTTGCGTTTGCGAGTAGAAAAAACGAGAACGGGCTTCCAGAAAGTTTTTGCGGCTCTGATAAAATTAGAGTTAGCAACGATTGACCGATAGAACTGTGAGCTAACGAAGGACGAGAGGAGGAAAACTTTCGGAGCACTGTTGTTTTACTCGAAAAACGGCGGGTTTTTTAAAATTTTTTCTTCGGAAAATTATTTTTGTTCGAATTGGGTGGTTGGAAACTGTGGAAGTCCTTGCGCGTATTTTTGAGCGTACGAACCATGTGCGATTTTCTTTGTTAGCAAACACAAGTGTGCGTAGAGTTCCGTTTGTACTTTCGCGGTGTAAGATTTTCTCAAACTGTTTGATTATACTAACAGCGCGATCGGATAAAATTTTCTTTTTATTGTTTTAATACACTTTTTTTTTGTTCATTGGTTCATCGGTATTCCGTTCTTATAAAATTTAAGTATACATTATGCGTACTTTTTAATGGTAGTGACACGAGCTCCTTACAATTAAGTTTTTGTTATCATGTATGGTTGTTTATGTTTGTTATCATATAATTTTACAAATGTATGAGTTGAAAAAACCGAAAAATCACTTCGTACTTTTATCCTCACGAAATTACTTCTTATGCTCCTCAAATGTTTTTTTGTTGTATTTGGAATTAAATAAATTCAAATATGCTAACCGGACACTTTTCTTCATCTTCTTTTCATTGATGAACATGAGGATGAAAAGTAAACGAAGCATGGACGAACTCTCATTGAAGCACTCGATTTTTATGAATAAAGAAAAAAAAAAAAAAAAAAAAAAGAAAAAATTAATTTAGCCGTATGAATGTAACTATTGAATGTCCGCCCTTGAAATAAGCGTGCAATTTACGTATAATTAATTAAAATTGTTACGATAATGATAGTTATATATATGTATATATATTTTTTTACAACAAAGATAAATTTACAAAATTCTTGTCGTTTCATTACTTCAACATAGCTTCGGAAAGTGCTTCGTATCGGCTCAATCACCCATAAATAATTCATTTTGCGTACGTATATATATATTTTTTATTTTACGACCAACCCAACCTTTCACCCGGACCTTTGCGAACCAACCAAAATTCATGTGGCGTGACGTCAAGAAATCTATGCTTTGCGCCATCACATACACACCGCATATATACGCATTAACATATTTATAATCGCATAATAACAATGGAAAGTGCTACAGCTCGCGCGTACCCCTCGTGACTTTGTTTGGCCAATCCGTCCTCTCTCGACGAAAACCATTATATATGATATACGACGTATGTTGGTCTAGCATTGGTAAACTATCGCGACAGTCGCATCATTATAGGGTACCCCTTTTGTAATATTCTCAAAACACTTAACAATCGTGTGAGGTGTGTGTGTGTGTATATATACGTATGCACGTTACAATGGCAGATGATGCGAGGGCGTTTATTTGATCGATTGGTGGGTGTATGTATGAGTTGCAAGAGTATTGGCAGCAGCAGGTTTGCTTTTGTTGGTGATGAAAGCACCGTTGGTCGTACTGGTGAAGAGGCGGTGGCCGTTGGGTCGGCCGTTGGCGTTGACGGGCGACAACGAGGTGATTAGGCGCGGGTGGCCCGGGGATTAAGGCGCCAGCATCTTGGATAGCTCCTCGTCCTGCAGGCAGCCCTTGAGGAACTCGTCCTGCGTCAACTGGCCGTCGTTGTTCTCGTCCATTTTCGCGAATATGTTTTTCGCGCGCTCCTCGGCGCTGTCGGCCGGCCGGTTGCTCGAGCTCGCCCCCAACATGTCGTATATCGCCTGCGAACACGCGAAACGGGGGACACCGTTTTTTTTCATTACTAAGTTTGTTGGGTTTCAATCACTAATTGCTACAAGAATCCATTTGGGAGTTATTAAAAAAAAAAATCGATTATTACAACGCCCATCACGAGGGGAAAAAAGATGAAGAGAATCTAAAAAATAGAGAAATTTATATTTCCAAGGCCGGAGAAAATTGAGCTCTGGATTATGCAATAGCTACCCTGGTGGTAATGGCACCCCCGACTACTGTTACTAATCTGGTAGGTATCAAAATTAAGGAGACGCATAAATATATGGTCAGGCTATTATCGGAAAAATATAATTAATAAGTTTGTGTACGGGAAAAATACACAGAAAATGTTCTTACGAAAATTGGAGACGATACACCACCTAATATTCGAGGTATTCATTAAAAAAAAAAAAATTGCCACAGAGTTTAATGAAATGCGTAGTATCAAATTTCTTAATTCTCCATTTCTGTGAAAGTTTACATAGTATTCAATGTGCTTGTATGTATACCGATAACATTGTCAATATCTCCAGAAAGATCGATTTTGCTTTTAACTTGAACTACAGCAAAAACAAACTATAAAGGGTTGAACTTTTCAACAACATGGGTATATTGGGATCAAAAAAACATAAAATCTGTATTTTATATGTTTTACAGAAAAAATTACTTCAATGGTTATTGGTAAAGAATGTACATTTTTTCGCAAATAAGCCAGTCATTTAGTTTATCAATTATTTATTATACAAGTGAACCACTGTAGTTCCTACTTTTAATCTGGAACGATTCGTATTCTTAAAAGCTCCCATTAAATATTAAAATGAAATGTATATGAGCCTAGCAAGTCCGTTCTTTCTTATGTATAATTTGTAGGTATTATTATAGCAATAAATAATAATTTTAAACTTCTGACACATGCATATTAATGTGACCATAAGTTTTTATTCNAAAATATATTAAAACTATTTCACCCTTTTCCTGATCATAAACTTTAAACAATTTCAAGAGAGATTATCGAGGCGTGTAACCAGAAAAACTTTTACCATAAAACCTACGGCAAAATTGCACGACAATTTGAACTCCACGACGTTTCAATTACTACGATGAAAAACAAATTGATAATTTTGTTTATTCAACGAAAAATACGTATCAGCGAAGAAGCTGAAAAAATGTTACTGGCGTGTATTTTCGATAAATATCTTACTTACGTGCCATGCAGTGTACTATTTTAAACTGTTAATGGTGAATAATATTAATTTGCGTAGCTTTATTTTTAGAACGAGAAAAATTTGGCAAAAATCATCAAGAAAAAAGCGCAAAACTCGACAATAAATTAAGTACCAAAAATAAGTAGTAAAATACGTTGTTTTTCCCTCATCTCTCGTATATACATTGCGCGATTGTTGAAATAACCCTTTGATAAATAGTTCATCGATAAGGTTAATGGTATTGAGTTTGGTTTTTAAATAAAAAATAAATTAAGTTTGAAAAATAAATTGGATTGTTTATCATTACCTGAACTATTTTTGTCATTTCTTCGATATCTATGACTCCGTTTCCATCCACATCATACATTCTAAATGCCCATTTGAGTTTTTCTTCCGGCGTTCCGCTAGACGTTACATCGATCGCAAGTAAGAATTCCTGTAACAAAAAATATAAATAACGAATAAAATAGAGTAGATGAGAGCCATAAAACAACCACAGACATATTTAATTAATTTATAATGACAAACTGATGTGTGTAAGAACTAATTTATGGTCTACAATATTCGTTACCAACTGATATTTGATCATGAATAAACGAACAATATATTTCGGCTTTTTTTAGTGCGAAAATATTTTTCATCGTTCTAAAAGTGCTACTACATACTGCACGATTAATCTTTTTAGAAAATATTATCTACTGAATCGTGAACTTTTAAAAAATTACTGCACCTTTTAAAAATCAATCTTGTTTTGATAAATAAATAAATATCTAATACGCATTTTTTTAAATACATTCATTCCACTTTAAAGTCCTCAGTAAGTAATAAAGTGGTATGCCATATAACCCAAGACCATAAATAATACACGATTAAACTTTAATGAAGGTTTTTATACAGCATTGTAAAATATTTAACTACACGAGCAACTTTAGATACTTCAATTTTTAAAGTGATAACAGCGTTTTTTCACACAATCGTATGTAATTAAAAAAAAAAAAAAAAATTGAATACACTTATATTTTTTCATTGTGCAAACCAAGTATTTCAAAAGAAAAATGTGGCACATGTTTGCCTGCAACACTTTACAAAATAAGCACAAGTACAAAGCCTTGGAAAATCTTCGCGTGACGCCAAATAGTACCCTTATACATGCACACGTGAACTACATCTAGTAACTGACCCTCGCGAATTATATCAGGATCTAGTGTACGTACTACCCTTTGCTAAATGGCATCGACACACGCGCTTCTACAACGTGCTGAATTATTATTATCACTTTTTTGTTTAAAAATATTCTTGCACCTTTTTTCGGTAAATTTATTTGTTTTCAAAGGTAAAAAAAATATAAAAAAATAAAAAAAATTCAATGGCTACTTTTTTAAATTAATGAAATAATTTTTATTGTTTGGTGTTACGATTTACTGAATTCATGAAGATCTACTAAACGAGTCAAAATAAAATAAATTCCTAGTGAGTATATACCAGAAATAATATAAACTTTAGCATATAAATTTTAATTATTAGGAGCCTCGTAGAAAATAAAAACTTGTTGAACGTTGCAGTTTTAACACTGACTTTTACAAAGATTAGAATTTTTCAAAATCATACTTAACACGTCGTACCCTACAAACATTGCAAGAAGTAAAATTTTTCTCACGTAGTTGAAAAAAATTATTAGTGATATCATAGTATTAATTGAAAGTTACAATATTTTCATACATGTTGGTTATCAATCTATAAAAATATTTGAACTTCACAAAGTAAGTATCTTCTGCACTAAGTATTTATCTTCGTGTATCGAAATGGTGAAGAATTTTGTTTTTTGTTTTTTAATTTTATACAACACAAGAACTGCTTTAATGACTTTGATCACGAATATATGTTTTTTGCTTACTCTGATGCAAGGGGTGCAATGTAAATGTAATTTTCATCACCCGAATCTTTGAAAGAAAAAAATTTTTATATATTAATAATCAGTCATTTAGCAAACGATTGATTTAATATGTACAGTAATAATGAATCTACGAAAAACAAATTGCTTCGCAAAAACAAGTATTTTTATTCGAGCGAAAGTACAAAAAAACTGAAAATTCCAACGCAATGGGGCCGACAACGAAAAAACCACTCGAACCCTCCGTATATTCTCCCACATGTCCGGCAAAACCATGTACAAAAAGAGGAAAAAAAATGGGGAACAAAAAACCGTCCGAGGGATTTTCTGCGACGAACGTGCCCCTGGCTTTTCCCCCTTGAATTTCAACGTCGAAACACCGGGGTGGCAACGACGACGGAGAGACGTAAACTGGGTCAGCTTCGTGTGCTCTCACCCCCCTCCTCCCTCCTCGGCGCGCCCCAAGGTGCCCGAGAATAAAACTCGCGAGAGGAGGTAAGGGTTCCGGCTTGCTCGCGAAGGATAGTATAACCGAGCCACGAGTCAGAAGGAGGCGAAGACGAATGAAGAGCTCCGTGATAATACAAGTGGCTGCACGGCCCTGCACACGTGTATACGGAGCGCGGATGGCCCGGTCATGCTCGAGCGTGCATATGTAAAAGGGTAAATGGGGGGACAGGGAGGGTGGAGAATGTGTGTCGCGGTCGAATAAATATATATATGTAAGAAGAAGTAGAGGTTGACGACGGTACGCGAGAGAGAAATGACCTGCTCGAGCGAATGGCTGTACTTACGCGTCGGACGGAATTCGGTCGTTGCCACTTTATCGCGACGTCGCTGTTGGGCTTGTTTGCCAAAAGAACGCGGAAGGATGTGACGTCGATTTATTTTTCTTTTTTTTTTTTTTTTTTTTTTCGTTTGTAACATTAATTATTTTCTTTTGTCTTTGCCTCGCACACACGCGCATGCATTGTCGCTTTTTTAACATGATTTTTTTTTTCTTCTAATCTCTTTCGTGGTAATTTTGATTTATAGAAGATCGTCGCCTCGAGTATATACCATTGTATTTGTCGCTGGTGAACGAGAGGTATATGTATAAATGGCTCAATGAGTCGTTCCAGCACGACACCCTATATTTCTTGCCAGAGTCGTAAAACCACTTTTTCAACTTTCTCTGCTACTGTATTATACCCTCGCGACAATTGTTGTTGTCTTTCTTTCTCTTCAATTCTTTTTCTTATTTTTTTTTTTTTTTTTTTTTTTTTTTTTTTCAGGATTTTAAGNATTATACAGAGGGGACAAATAAAAGGAGCATACATGAATAAAAAAAGGAGATTTAGTGTGGCATTTTTTGGAGTAACGTCTTCGTTCGTTCGTCATATTATCACTAGCATGTAAGGCGGCAAAAGTGTACAGACCTGATTTTATTATAAGTGGTTATGGGTGAGAAAAATAGTCCTTGAAATTCAATGTTTGGTCAAATTGTTGTGAAAAATAAAGACAAGAGAGAAATGACGACAAAAGGTAATTGACGTACGCGTAATTTACGGTTCGGAGTAGAAGAGAATTGAGGGCACGAAGAAAATAAAGTAAATCAATCGGTCTCGCGACATCGCTGTGATAAATTGACGGAGAGTCAGATATATTTGGATTTGTCTTCATTCGAACCAGGTAGTTTTTAATGTCTCAGGTTTTAGAGCTGTACTGGGTGTTTTATATTTTTACGAGTAAAAAATAAAACAAAGCAAAAAACTAAAATATATTAAAACTATTTCACCCTTTTCCTGATCATAAACTTTAAACAATTTCAAGAGAGATTATCGAGGCGTGTAACCAGAAAAACTTTTACCATAAAACCTACGGCAAAATTGCACGACAATTTGAACTCCACGACGTTTCAATTACTACGATGAAAAACAAATTGATAATTTTGTTTATTCAACGAAAAATACGTATCAGCGAAGAAGCTGAAAAAATGTTACTGGCGTGTATTTTCGATAAATATCTTACTTACGTGCCATGCAGTGTACTATTTTAAACTGTTAATGGTGAATAATATTAATTTGCGTAGCTTTATTTTTAGAACGAGAAAAATTTGGCAAAAATCATCAAGAAAAAAGCGCAAAACTCGACAATAAATTAAGTACCAAAAATAAGTAGTAAAATACGTTGTTTTTCCCTCATCTCTCGTATATACATTGCGCGATTGTTGAAATAACCCTTTGATAAAATAAATATTGTCGTTTTTGTACAGTTGTTGCTCGAGTTGTTGTTATTTCTATGTAAAGCTTCGTTTTCGCTTAAACATCATGGCAATCTGTAACGTTTTCAAACGTAATGATGTTTCGATGAATCGATTAAACCCGACAGAGATAAAATTACCTCAATTCCAACACAAAAATGGAAGAATTTCCCAAATGAAACTTCCAAGTGATTACTATTGTTATGTTTCTTCATATATACGACAGATGATACGTGAGTACGGCAGGATGATTTTAGAGATGTACGAAGTCAGAGACACGTTGATTGATATTCCTTGGAAGTGCGCACAGGATAAACCATTGTAGTAAATTTTTTATACCCGCATACTAGTAAAAAAAAAAAAAAAACACTTTCACGATTGGTCGTCCGTCCGCGTGCTTCGTATACGTTGTCAGCTCGTTTGCAGCAGACGAGAGTCACGACCACGTGGCTAATAGCCTCGTAATAGCCGAGCACCAATTTCGTGACGCGACGTGACGAAGAAGAAGGCCCATCATCCGCTTGTCACGGAGACGCCGGGCTCGCTGGTGCAAGGAAAAAATAAGAGCCAAAAGAAAAGGTGGCACTTGCAGAGGCCACCCCACCCTGCCTTTTTCTTGTCCCCTTTTACCACATATGTTCCGCAAGTGCAAATATGCTAGCTAGCTCGCAGACACGCTTTTTTTTTTTTTTTTTTTTTCTCGTCCTGTGTACACATATTATATACATGGACAGAACCGCTCAGAGACTGTCGCTCGTAATTGCCACACTCTATGGGTTCCAGTTTAGCGTGTTTGCACTGCTAATGAGTACAGACGCCTGTTTGTACTCCAAGCCTCGAGTACTCAAGCAATTCGCTAATGGCTACGTACACCAATGACCAGTGGCTGTACGTTATGCGGTTCAGACGTTTTCAAACTGACTGTAGGTCTAAAACTATACAAATGGGAATCTAGCATTGTGGATAAAAAATGTTTAGGTGCATGTTTCTCTTGTGCTCTTGTTGTATAACGTTGAGAAAAAATTTGCTTTTTTCTTGTTTACTGATGTAAATTGTTGCCGTGCTACATGGCTATTGGAAAATTGGATGGGCACGTTGGGGGTGAAATTTTTTTTGGCACTACCTTTGCACGATTTTCACGAAAGATAAAAAAAAGTTACGTCCGACTGCAGAGACGCGAAGAAAAATTAATGATTATCCAAACAGGTAACAACAAGTATCCGACCGCACCCGTACTACTCCGTTTTTGTCATTACCACCCGCCCGAACCGCGAGAGACCATATGTACGGCGCAAAAAATTATCTCTCTCTCTCTCTCTTATCTTTCCGTCGGACGACGCTCCTGTCATCTCGTCAGGTGTCGTGTGATTATAATATACTTACTCGCGCGTCGCTGCCCCAGAATTTCGCGAGCGCTTTGACGAAACGCGACAGCTGCGTTAATGCGCCAGAGCTGTGTACTGGTGAGACCAGCTGCGACGGAAATATATGTACGGCCAACAGTGAGAAATGGAAGTAAATAAAAAAAAAAAAGAGAGAGAGAGTTATAGCGTCAAGTACTCGTGGAGTGACAAATTTTTCCGAGGAGGGTGAGGGGGTTGTTTCGCGGATTCGTTACGAAAGTGATGAATACGTGTGTGCGTGGTTTGCAGCAACGCATGCGGGAGTGCCATTTGTTTGTGGTTTGTGAAATATCGGGCAGGTTGTTTTGCAAATCTTTTTTTTTTTTTTTGGGTGAAGGGAGGTTGAAAGGGTACGCGAGCGATTTGTCGTAGGAAAACTGGTACATTCATAGCTCCGGAGTGAAGGATTGCTATTGAATCGATGCATTGTTTTTTTTTGTTGCACGCGTTCAAAGCGTTATCGATAAAATCTTATTTATTTATTGTTTTTTTATTTTTTATTTTTCATAAAAGTAATAGGTATTTTGTAGTAACTGCAATAATCATGATACGTTTCTTTGCACGCGATAGTATGCATATCAATACTTGTACGCACAGATTGAAACGCTTGAAATTCATTATAAATGGATATAAAATAAAATATAATACAAGACACGTGGTTTTCAAGTTTAGTGATATTTGCATCTATTTTTACACCCGATTCATTTCAGATTCATGAGAGCAAACGTGGTTTATTACGTCATTAATTTTTTTTCTTTAACTAACCCTAAAAGCGGTCATTAACTATAGAATTTTCAAGATTAATCCTGAAATCGTGTGCTGTAACACGTTCTTATAGCACGTAAAGCATATATATTTAGAAATTTTAATGACACAACGAAGATTTTTTTTTTAACTGTGCGTAAAACACTACTTTTCCATCCTAGGCAGCGGACGGAAAGTACTACATTTTTACTAAACAGGGCACAAAGAACCCGTTGTATACGTTTCATGCCTACGAAAAACGAAACTATATACAGTATTACACACCCATTAGTATCTGTAATAATAGATAAAATGTAATTTCCCATGCGGTAAAAAAATAAAAAAGTGTCGAAAATTAAGATGGATACATATTGACTCATGCAAACAGAAACTCACTCACATTTCCGTGAGCGATGAATTGAGCACTGAATTAAACCATGTACGGTACGGATAAAAAAACGACCCCGCATGGGCAGCTTGTACATATATATAAAAGTAATAAACAAATAAAATAAAAAAAGACGTATGTGTTATTTATGGTACAAAACGATTCCAAATTGTGCAGCGAACCAAAAATTGTCTCTCAGCCGATTGAACCAATTTAACCGAGCCACATGGGAAACTAGCGCGCGTACATGAACGACCCAACTACGCCGGTTCATACCAAATTTCTTTGATCTCTTTTGTTCCCAACGACGAGGGGGGGGGGAGAGGGGAGAAGGTTGGAGGAGAGGCGCAGCTAATGCCTTCGTTAGCTGGAGCCTTTGTGAAACGAGCCATAACCCCTCCCCTGCCCTCCCCGATCCTTTACTCTGTTCGCGCGAACTTTTTAATCGAGCTCGACGCCGCATCGGAAATTTTTTGCGAATCACGGCCAGGCAAATCATTTCAAGTGGGATCCTTATGAGCGGGTATCGGGCAATCTTTAACGAGTAAAAAAGTGGGGTTTTTTTTTCACTTGTTTTTCGGTGCACGAAATTTCGTTTTTAATTCATTGATGCCGATTTTTTTAAACTGTCGAGCGAGTTTTTTTTTCTTTTTATACAGTTACTAGAGCAGATAGTTCTGTATACATTTCTCACTATTGCAGTGATTAATCAAAACATCAAAAAATTAGTTTTTTTAGTTATTTTGGAAAAAAATGCATTAAATACCAATTTTCATGTAAATTTTATGAAACTTCCATGAAATTAAATTAGGTTGACTATTAAAACCTACTTCATCGTCGGTTTGAACCACAACATAACGAAAGCATTTGACGTATTTTTTTCCCCTCTCAAAGTGCCTGAAATGAATTTTTCAAGTTTTTACAAAACCACAGTTCCTAAAACTACTATGTACTTCCTTTGCAAGCGAAAAAAAAAATAATAAACTACACATTGTACACAATTCTCAACTCACGGTGGGAAAAAAAAGGATCACGAAAAACGCCAAGAGAAAGAGCTCGTGACTTACGTCGTCTTTAGAGACCCCCTTGACGCGCAACAACTCGAGCAAAGAGAAAACGAAATATTCAGATGGCAATGAAGGTGAATGAAAAAAAAAGACAGACAGCGCTGAATAATTTGACGTTCGACAAACGACCCGGGGCTAATCACCATTATACACGATGCCGCGCATGTATGTATATGTATAGGAGTAGTAGGTCGAGAGGGTGAGTATCAGAGCCTTGCACGATGGATAAGACGATACGAGAAGGGTGCAGGCAAACAGCACAGACTTTGCGAAGGTGAGTCTTTGACGAGAGCCACGGGGATTCGAGTTGCCTGCAAAGATGGACCAGCGTCTCTTTATTCCTCCTTTTTGGGCATCAACTTCTTTTCCCCCTCCATGAGAGATTATGACGATTTTTTCCGAAAGAACAGGGGACTTTGAAACCGTGGCAGTGTACGCTGATTTCGCTCAGAACTCGCTTTTGGGCGCGTATGCGAGTATGTGGCTGCGTGTAATTACACGCCGCAGCTGTTGTCATCATTTGGACGGACTAAACTAATACACTTCAACTGGTGCCTTACAGTTCCGTAAAAAAGTCCCAAAGTCGTGGGCAATCAGAAAATGGAGCGTTTCGTTATTCGAGATTTTACGCACATATACACTACGTGTGCTTACAGATAAAAAAAAAAGTTGAGGAAAATTTTATCCTGGGCACAACAAAAAGTAATTGGAGCACTGCACTTGAGGGGTGATTTTTACACCCGAGAGAACGGTATGATGTTTACCCTCGTTAAAATAAAAGCTAAGGTCGCATTTGCAACGCAGCTCTACTAATTTTTACTTGACAGTTATTTTTTGTATTCCAGAAACGTTTTTAATAATTTTTTTTTTTAATCTCCATTCGGTCACGTGATTTCTCTCAAAAAGAGTTAATTCGTTTTCAAAGTGAAAATTTACCATTCCAGCTAAAAAGTGCACCGCCAAAAAATCCGCGTCATACATCAATAGACGAGAAAAGTTTCAATACAAAAAAAAAAAAAACAACAAATCGCATGACGCCAGCTAAGGGAATAATTCAACGGTAACGGCAACCGCAGGCTCGAAAATTCGGTGTATTCTGTGCTGTCCAACATCGCGTGCGGGTATTTTACCCCCCGCCCCACCGCTGACGTATGCGATTCTCGCGCTGACATCTCGGACATTTTTCTCGACGCGTTGATACGTGTCCGGCCCGCCATTCGGATCCTCTGTCCGTTTTATCGCTCGTTAAGAGGAGCGGGGGAAAAAAAATTAGATTTATAGCTGCGTGCTTTTTTTTCTTCCCTTTTTAAATGATCAAACGGGTGGAGATATTTACGCCTCCCTTTACCAGTTGGAGGATCATGGTATAATTGTTACAGCGAGTAAGCATTGACTTGATGCTCATTTTTTAGATAAGTGCACGGTGAAGAAAAATTTATGTTTAATTTTACCGTACAAGCCACGGTAAAATCATTTGTACGATCCTTAACTACAATAATTCCACACCGTAGCTTCAGATTAATTTTTTCAATTTTTAATCAATTTTTTCTTTGATTAAGGAAAAACATCGACAACGGGTCAGTGATATCGATTTTTATTTTTATCTCACTGATTATCTCAATTCATACATGAATAAGTACAGTAGATGACAGATTTTTGTAAATGTACGCTTATCGTATCTGCCTTAACTCAATGACGTTAAAACCAATTAAGAGTTTTTACTGTTAAAGAATTTTTTTTCTCTTTTATACTTAACTTTACGTTATATATTTTTAAAGAAAAGTATATAAATATGAATGCACTGAGTATTAATGCCCATTCAATGATTCAACATGCGAATAAAGCTCATTTTTATGGTAATCATCCCACGAGAAGGCTTGGGAACATTCTGTCTGACTATTGCTTGACCTATTCTACTTAATTTTTATCGACTGATTTTAACGAAGGAAACAACGTTTAACGCGTTTAAACACAAAAACTTACAATTGTAAATAGTGTAATTTCATATTTGCGAAGTGTTTTCTTTTAAAATAAAGAAACAGAATAACTTTTCTGAATCGTATTTTGGAAAGATTATACTGTAAATCAGCGTTTCAAAACATAATCAGGGACACACTCAAGTAAACACGAATACGGAACGTACTTGACCCATTTGAGGAATAAAATTGTTTTTCGTACCAAAAATGTGCAAGCAACAAAAGTCCTGTTGGTCTCCAACGGAAAGGACATTTCAACCACCGCTTATTACTGGCCTCCCTCCAGATTGCAAAGACAAAAGGGAACCTCTGTCTCTGTCGTAGCGATTGGTAATTTCATCCTCACACGGACGAGTAATATCCTCGTTAGTATATCATGGGCAGTGAAAACGCGCATACTGTGCGCACAAGCAGCGGTCGTACATCTCGTTCTCCGGTTGGACGCACGATATTACGACGATGGGAACAATGCGCCGTTAATGTACCACCCGACGAGTGCGTCCCACCACCAAACAGCTGGCCAATTTAGGTTATGGGCCGGAGAGTTTACAACGCTTGCCAGGCAAAGCGTATCTACAATGTATAGGTGCGCCCGAACCGTGTAATAAATAACTGATTGCTCCGTTCCCGCATATCCCCGAGGGTTGCGCGCTTCAGCCGCAGTTAATTGCTTCTGTCATCCTTTCCCGGCTGCATGTAGTGGTTGTTGGTCTGACCATTTGCGGCTCGTCAAAGGCGTAGTTCCGTAATTTTGGAATTCCGTGTTTTGCTGTATCTTAGAACCACGCCATCGAGGCGTTTTCCGTCGCAGGGAAGTTAGCTGGCGATCGCACGATGCACCGTACAACATTAAAGGAATGCGATACTCGATACGTCTACCTAACCAGTGAACCTTTTTTCGACCCCATAAATATTCGAGTCACAAAGTGCAACCATCTGGTGCAAATTTCAAACAGACATTTTTTAGATCGATTATAAAATGTTGACTCAAAACAACATCAGATTATAAAGGTTATGTTCTTAATTTGGAGGTTATGTGGTTGCATTTGTGATACACAGTACATATACTGACTTAAAAGCGATGAAACTAAAAAAAGTCGGCATTTAGAAAATTACGTGGCGTTGAATTTAATGAGCAATAATCATCAAAGCGAGCGAAGCTTCGTGCACACACTACACGCGTGTAGGTGTGGTCAAAATACCGAAAATCTCGGTCCAACGGTATGTTCGTGTATATAACCTGTATATAGCTTAATTGAAACTACGAAATTCACAAAGAAGCTCTTTGCTGCCAGGCTTGGTGTGTACCTATTTAGCTCAGCTTTTCCCACACTAGAAGACACACGCACACTATGACGATATACTGTGTTGTGTAGAGATCTCGAGTATAGCTTATCGCGTTGGCGTTGACACAGAGCTTTGTGCAGCTTGACATGGTTCTTCGCCACCATATTAGAAATAAGTTTGACAAAACTTTAAAGACTCTAATTAACATAAGTTGAATGAGATATGAAACAAAATTGCTTTTAAGTAAAACACTCAATTTGACCACCTAAGGTGCGTAGTCTGCAAGTGAAGATTTTGTAGTAATTACAATTTGAAGACTTTTGGGTCTTGGATATCAATTTAATTCGTTTGATGTACTTAAATAAATAAACTGAATAGTCTATTTTTCAAAAAAATACTGCATTAATGTTCTCAAAGCCTAAATAAATTTTTTTTCGTGATGGGTCATTCAAATGTACGTACTTACAAGGCGACATATTATCCGTACTCACAACGTTTTCCGTAAGATATTACTTGTTAAACGAAAACACATCACTTGCATTGTTTTGCTACATGGATTAACAGTAAATACATAGAGTAACTGCACAACTAGAGCTGAACGTGCTCGTGAAAACCTTATGAGGGCACATGATTAATGTTGGTCAACCACGCCCAGAGAGTCAATCACGACCCGCCCAATCTAAACCACGTCCCTTCAATAGTAAATCCCACGCGTCTCTCTGCCGAGCCACGTGGTCATCCGTTAGCCGAAGCGAATGATCCGTTCCATCGAATCTATACGAAGCGCATTTTAATCACCCGCGTTTTTCCATTGAAATTTCACCACCACTCAATGCGGCTATTCCATCTAACCCCATAGCCAGACCGGCAGTACTGTAAATTTCGATCCTCGTACTTTGCGCCAAGTTCGGCAATGGTACGTGTATTAGTTATAACGGGGAGGGCGTTTGAGTGATCTGATGCCCCATGCACCGATCCTTCAAGAATATGGGGAGAGTTTGCGCAGTTGCCTCGGAAGCCCTTCCACCCTCCGTCATCCAGACTTGGAGGATTAGTTCACATTGGCCCACGTTCGCGTATAGGGATAGTTGTACGCGAGATTGGTTCAATATTTGCAGATATACATTTATATGCATCACCCATCGCTGTACATGGAATCTCGTTGTAATTGAATTGCCGACATGACGCGAAAGCTCGTATACGTCGGTCTAACGAATCCCAGAGAAGTTCAACGTGGAGTGACTCATTGAAACGCGCGAGTGTATACGATGGAGTAAATTATGTAACGAGACGCGGAAAAAATGTTAACGCTGCTCTCTTTGACGAGTATAATAATGGGTAAACGAGTTGCGTTTCACGCGAATCATTGAACTGTGAATCGCCCTTTATTTCCTCGATTTTAATTTTCAGTTGATTCACGCTCAGTTGAACACCCAACTGTTGTATAACGTAATAGACCGGCGTTTGTCTTTTTAACTTGCATCTCGTGCTTTTAAGCGGCAATTAGAAGGACACATGAGTGCGTTCGTTGCATAAATGCAAAAGTCATAAAGGAGCTTTAATGGTGGAATTTAAATTACTACGGGTAAATCACATTTTTCAGTATTTTTTATTGCGCGAGTTCTCGAGGTCATTGTATTTTTTTTATAATTCGAGATCATTATATATAGACGCAGTCTGTATTTGTAGGATTGTAGTGTCAACAAATTAAATACTTTTTTGGTTTAAGTAATAAAAACAGGTTACAACTGTATTTCATGCTGGGAAAAGTGCTTTGCATTTGAAGAAGCATGAAATAAAGAGTAAATAAAGTGCCGTAAGGAAAAATAGAACAGGAAAACATCGCAGCATTGTGGATTGTACAATTAATAACTAAAGTTGCAACTTCCATGCAATTTAAATTAACAATTTACTTAATATGTTGAAACGTATACAGATTTTTTTTATGTGGTAAAAAAGTTTCATGAATTTTTTTCCACAAATGCAACGATAACGTTGTAACCAACGAATGTTAACAATGATTCTTATCCACGTATACTTTTTAACCTGCAGCTACGGTCATTTTTCCCCTCACTGAGGTAAAGATACTTAAAATTATTTATGAATTGAGGTTATGAATAAGATAAGAATCTACATTACCGACCCGTTTTCGATAAACTGACATCATGATTTTCTTCAATCAAAAGAAAAATGACCGCAGCTTCGGGTATAGATAATTGAAATAAATTTTTCTGGTACAAAAAAAATCATCGTGAAGCTACGGTAACAATCATTTTTAAGATTCATTGATTGCGACTTTACGTTGCTTTTACGGTAACAACTCGTCTAACTTTTTTCTTCACAGCGCTCAGTGATGAACAGTCTCTTAACTAAAGATTTGATTGGATTTACTGATTCACGTGATTTTTTGAAAGTCCATTGTTTTAATTACATTTCATGCGTTTGACATTTTTGCTGACAACTGAAAAAAAATGAAAAATTAATAGTATAATCTTTAAAATAAAAATGTTACCACGTATTCAACAGTTAAACTATATTTAAGGTTCAAAACTATGAAGTTTTAGCACATGTATTTCTGTTAATACACACAAATTTTTCTCTCAAACTGAATTTTAAAGTTCACACGACCATTATCCACACAGATACGATAATAATACGAATAATCCGTAAAGAGCATTAGTTGTTTCGCTTGTTACTTGTAAGAGCATCAACCAACACTTTTGAAATGGTTTGGTTGAGTAAATAGTAAATTTGGTTGTTTTGCACTTTTCAAATCTGAGCATCACGTAAAAAAAAAAAAAAAAAAAAAACAAACAAACAAACAAAACCAAAACTACAAATTACCGAACCATCGAACTCATGAATATCAAATAATATTTTTAAAAATATAGTTCACCAAGCTAGCCTAACATTACATTTCAGAGAGTACAAGTACAGCACTTGCGATCTCAATACCATGAAGAGCGCCGATTGAGTAAAGTGAGTCTCCAGCCTGTGAGTTTAATAGAAATCCACATGTACAAGCGTCAAGCTGCGCGTACAGCCACGCAACATCGTTATGTACATTCGTTGGTCGATAGGTCAAGTGCGACTGCGTGTTTGTACCTAATATTGCCTTCAGCCTTGTCATTAACTTCACTGCTCTTGAGTTATTGCAGATCTTAGCTCTGTTATTGCTCCATTTTTTATTAGGATCTATTGTATTATCATCAAGTCTTTTGTTTGTGATATTGTTACGTAAACCTATTAATTATTTTATTTCAAAACGTTATTGTTGAAAATCAAAGACGTGTATGTATAAACGTGTGGACTTCAACCAAATAACGGATCAATCGTTTCACGATCACCATTGTATTTTCATAAAAATCTTATCTGTACGCACATAATTGTTACACAATACGCGTATTATTCGATATCCATTATCTGTCATATTGCGTCTCTGGCAACTTGCCAGCGAAGCTGTTGTTGAAACGGCAGGATATGTGATTCTCGTTGAAAGCAAAATGTGTGCGATACCCACAGAGCTTGTCAAAGGAATGTATTATCGTAAGTACGAAGACAATTGTGAAAAGTTAAATTATTGGGTGACAATTCGTCATAAGCTCAGGAGAGATCCTAATGGGTATCAGAGCCAAGAAAAATTCAATCTCTCAGCCAACCATCCACGTTTTTCCAATTTATCCTTCGCGCATCGCTTGTATTCGCATGGAGGAGAAAACGTAGCCCCAATGCTCGAAATTGTTCAAGTTCCCCTGACCTTTTCATTGCTCGAAACAAATGGCCGAGACAATTGTTTCGACATGTGTCAGGTGGAAAAGCTCTTTTTTTTTTCAAGTTGCGTCAAAGATTGTGTACATCATCAGTGACGATTACACGCGTCGGGAAGTATATCACGAGTTAGGCGCACTTACAATCCAAGCACCTGGTATGAGCACACAAGTTCGCTCATTACATGCCTCGTTGCGAGCATCAGGTGAAACCTTGAATAGTATAAGATCAAGGTACGAGCGTGTATCATTACGTGGTAAGAAATTCCGTCTCGGGCTCTATTTTTGGAACGTGTAATCGTGCTCGATAATTGATGTGATTTTTAAAAAGCCTATACTTATTTCTGGCGCGACAGCATGGCGTTTGTGGGGTGTCGTTTCACGGTACTAATAAAATAAAAAAAAAAAGTCCAGCAAGTAGCGATCGATACAGCAACTGCAGCTACAGCACTGCATCTAATTTTATGCCATTGTTCCTAACTACGAGCGCGTGAAGAGTGATTTTTCCAGAATTTCTCTTTGTCCAAAGCGACGCGAAATAAAGCTGGTTAAAGTGCACTGTAAAAGTATTAATAATTTAAAAAAGAATTAAATAACTGGTGCACCGACTGTTTCACCAAATCGTTTTTTTTCTGTTCTTCCAACTATTAACTACTGGAGACCACCAGGCACGTTAAACCCCGTGTACATCAATAATTTTTCCATTCGAGATGATGGTTTAACAATCGATGATGAATAAATCTGATGTACACTTTTTAAAAGCTATAGGTCTTATTCGTCCTGCAACAGCTCCCTCAAGAACTAATATGGGATGGAAAAAAAAAAAAAAAAATGAAGAAAAAAGAGCTCCCAACACCATCGGTCGGCGATAATTAATACCCGCGCGCGAATCAACTCCACAATCAATCTTCCCGGCCAGCGCGTGCACAACAATGCACGAGAGCGGCATGGTATAGGAAAGGGGTGAAAAACGCGAGCTAGCCATATACACGTACAAAGAACACCCCGGCATCCGCCACAGGAGTGCCGCGAACGCGCGAGAGGGGGGTGGGAGAGTTAAAAGGCCTTTCGCACGCCCCCTCCCCACACGCAGCCTCGTCGTACGAGCTTTTGACCCAATTCGCTTCGGCAAATTCATCCACCCCCACCCCTTTCACTCTCCCTCTCTCTCTCTCTCTTGGCTCTATTAATGACCGCGAGCGTTAAGCGCGGAATTACGTATACATAAAACGCGCTGGCTCATGCTTTAGGGGTGTGGCGCAGGGGATGAACTGCTCCTCCCGACCTGCATCACCGTCGGCGCTTGCGAGGCGAGGCGTATGTGTGTGCGTGTGTTTTTTTTTTTTTTTTCACTTTATTGCTGTTTACGCGGGGTTTTTCGCGTGCCAACTCTGTTTCCAACTACACGCGGGAGCCGGGACGATTATTTTTGCAACACCACGTTCGTGTAGATAGTGTTTTTTTTTTAGCTGGCGTGTTCGAGGTGTCGAGGAAGGGTTTTACATGTAGGGGCAAGTGCCCGAGACAAAGTTTCCGAGCCCGCAGGATTTTTTCCGTTCAACTTTGTGCCGTTTTTATGTTTTTAGCTGACCATCCTTGGGGTCGATTACAAAGTTTTCTCAAATGGTCTTGCTGGCAAATTGGTCGAAAAGCTGTTGGCGCTCGGAACGTTGGTTTTTCCGTGCCAAGTATGAAAAACGAGTTACGTGGGTTGGCGAGGGGAGTAGCTTTTAACGTCCTTTCTTTTTTGTCATTTTCACATTAACAGCGATCATATATATTCGACCAGAATGATTGCTTTCATTTTTTCGTGGTTTATTGATGCACAGAGTGCGTGAAGTGAAATTAATGAAATCCCGACTGTGCGATCGACTTGAAATTTTCAAAATGCATGACAGTAATAATTAAATTCTGTAAATAAATGGAGGGGAAAAATGGAACGTCTTTGGTTTGACATAAACCTTTCCCTCCCACGTTCTCACAAGGGAGGCCAAACGGTTCAAGAAATAGGGCAAAAGCAATTTTGATTTACATTATTTAATGCATCCCAACACGCGCTAATGTTACCAAGGCACGTGATTTATGGACATTTTCCGTATTTATAGCGTAGAAATTTTTTTTTTCAATTTTGATAAACGAATCAATTGGTAGTAGAAAAAAATACATAAATTAATTTGAGTGCACGATAAAGTGTTGATAACAGTTTAAAGATCCTAATAAATTACGTAAATTCTCGTCGATGCAGTAGCTTTGTAAAATGCGTGACTCCCGTACCATTGGGTCGACGTACAAAAGGTTTGAATAATTTATCATAAAATCTGTGTTGACTCTCTCGACCTGCTTATAAAACAAGTAAAAAAAACAATCATTCGCATGTGCCCGTGCCAACTATCAAAATTGTCCATCGCATATAAACGATTTCTTAGTTGTGCGAGTAAAAAAAAAGCTGTAACCTTTTATTACGTTATGTAGAACAGTATCGAGCAATATGTGGCAACAGCAACAGTTATTTCCCGTAAAGTCGATCTATGCGCGATATGGCCGGTTCAAGCTGTGATAATGGGGCTTATATAAATGTATATACAGAGTGACATTATACGTTCTTCTGAATGAATAAAGTATCACTGATGTCCAGTTAAGTAAATAACTAATTGATTAGTTTATTCATTATTCGGACGCAAATGCAGGTCAGGTGTGCAAATGACGTTTGCCAGTGCACATGCAGAACCATAAAAAACATGTTATATCTTTAGATAACAATACACTCTTGCAGTTCTACGTACACTAAAGTCTCAGTTAAAATAATTTAAAAAATAATAATAATAATAATAATAATAAAAACTCTAGTTATGTTTTTGCATCATGTGCTCTGGGAGTACACGAATAAAAAAATAAGCGTCAGTAAGATGAAATTTCGGAACGGTTGTGGTTACTGTGGTTAACTCTTTACCTAAATCGTGTGCAAAATCAAGGTATTGTGATATACAAGTATACACGTTAGGTTTTTTTCTGATTGAGAGATAGGCACAAATAACAAGGCCATTCACCTTTGATTGCGTGAAGAAAAAAAATGATATAATCCAGATGTTTCTTACCTTGAAATCGATGTATCCGTTTTTATCCATGTCGAATGTGCGGAACACGTGGTCGCAAAACTCCTCGGCGTTCCCCGACGGGAAGAACATTTTATACATTTCGACGAACTTTGCCGGCGTCAGCCTGCCGTTCGGACAGTCTTGCTGCAACACGCAAATCAAAGTTTCGTCCCATTAATAAAATACAACTCGATTTTTCTCATTCGATGCGAATATAAATACATAAGTTTTAGGTGGCCAACAATGGATTTGCTCGGCTTTTGCGAGCTTAATCCAATAGTGGACGTAAACTTTAAATTGCGCTTTTTCCATACGACTTTGGTCGGCAATCGGACATTCGAGTGGGATGGGGTTAATTGGAGGGAGCATTGGGTTCTGAGACCATTAGAAAGTTGCAGGTGCTTCGATGTTTCAGCTAGTTTGATTCGATGAACTGATTGTTGAAGGAATCAAGCTTCTTTTTTTTTATTTGACAAATTAGAACTGCCCATTCTGGGTGGATCAGATGGTAAGTGTCTTGCATCTGTAACGCAACGACGGAATCACGAGTCGGGAAAACAGATTTTAACGTAACCCCAACTTTTAATGGATACGCTTGTAAAAGTTCTGCTTCTTATTCTTGGATTAGCAATGGACGTGTTGCGTAACCTGACGGCAATTCAATGAGCAAACGTCATAGTAAGTAAATACTTTTGAAATCAATATTCTAAACTGATGACAATAAGTTTTCATTAAACTTGATCAAACAAAGCAGATGGTTAATATCCGGTTTTGGAACAGTGCTTTACATCAAAATGCTTTAAAAAAAAAAGATTTGGAACATATACGATGTTAGTCGAGTGCAAGTGGATACGCATTAGCTTGACATAGCCCTACTTTTTTTTTGTAATGTAATTAAAACTCTCTGTATCTCTTGATGGAACTTAAAATAGGTGCGATTAGATCTCGCATTGTCAAAAAAAAAAAAAAAATTAGGTTTTTCCACTCGAGTTTTCGATCCAAAATCAAATATTGTAAACAAATAAATGGTTTTACGTTACACCTACGACAAAAAAATATCGAAGAAAATAACCAACTCACGCAGTATCGTTTAATAATATCCGCCGCAAAATGAAGAATCGTTCGACGTCAACGTGAGTAAAATCGTTTATTCTTTCAAACAACAACAAGTCGTTTCTCACCTATTTTTCTCCTCCCACAGCGATCCAATTTTTTTCCCCGAAACAGACATCAGACGAATGGGCTACACGCGAACATCGATGATACACGAACGAATCATCATTTTTCACATCGGCGACGACACGCTGTACGCATACCTTCCACGAAAACGAATCGATGCACACGCACGGGTCACGCGAAAATAAAGAAAACCCTATACGATCAATGCCATCGACTCGGCGTCACGATTTTTTTTCCCCCACTCCTTGTGAGCTGCGAACTGGAAAAAAGCTCCTCTGCCGGAGATGGGCTACTCAATCGCGTACACGCCTTCATAAAAATGACGTTGACGTAAGAAAATGGCAAAATCACGTTTTCGACGGCGAAGGAGGAGAAAAGCATTAGAGACCAGAGCTGACGCTCTCGAGGAGGCAAAGGGAGAGTAAGACCGGGGATTCGTCTCCAAAAAGCTCCCGCATTGAAAGTCCATTGATAAGAGAGGGGGGGGGGTAGAGTGCGAGAGGAGTCCTGAATGATCAGGGAGGAGGAGTCGAGTTTGCCTCTGAGGAGTTGATCACCGATATTATTCCTTGAGCCTCCCATCGACTTTGTCCTTAGGATTTTTTTGTTTCGTGCGTTTTTTTCTACCGCGAACAGAAAGAAAATGTGGAGAAACGAGATTTTCCTGTCGGAAGGGTTGAGGGTTCGTAAACTTGTTGTGAAAAATTGACGGATGCACGGACCTGTACGTAGCGAGTTGATACCGAGGAAGAGGGTCGTTTCGTCCGGGTGGCATGGGGAATAATTCAGGGGATATTTTTTTTCCGTAGAGCTATTTCACTCGTATTTTCGTCAGTAAAATAATTTTTGCTGCAGCAAGAAGTTGGCGAAAAATGAAAAAATTTAGTACCAAAGGCCGGGTAAGACAGATATTTGGAATAGTTTTTAACTATCCAAAAATAAAAACAATTGCAAATTTTGTTTGGTAGTAGTGTTACCAATTTTTTTTTTCTTGAGATGGTTTTTTTCAGATAAAATCAAAGATGATATACTCTAAAAAAATGAAGTTCAACTTCAACCAAAGTTAAAAACAAAAAATGAACAACGCTTTTTCTCGACCAACCACAAAACGAGTAATCTTTCAACACTAGTGTTATCATCGATTGTAATTCAATAAAAAATAATCATTTGTTAATTAATCGGACATGCTAAGTTGAGTCGATACGATATCCGGCAAAAATCAAGGTACAAGGATAAAAAAAAATATATATATATATCCGTTTAACGCAACGCCGTGGATAACAGTTGATTACAGATGGAGAAGGAGACTTCGAAAGGATAGAATGGATGAAAAGAAGAAGAATTTGAAAATCAGGTGAAGGCGAGTGTGCGTAAAAGTAGAACATCTCGCGGTGCAGGAAAAAAAAACAGCGCACGTCAGAGCCTTGAGGCTTGTGCAGGAAAAATGGCGAGCAGGGCCAGGAGAGATTGGGGCGGAGGGGGTAACAGCACGGTCGAGAAAAAAGCCTCACGATCGCGGTGCACGCGCGCAGTTTATTCCCCCCCATCGTTCTCCTCCCATTTGATATCGCACGTAGGTTGTTTTGTTGTGTTTCCCGTACACGTCTTTGCTATGGATTTTTCATTAGGGGGCAAAGTAATAGTTACGAAAAAGTTCTGTAATCTCGAGTGAACTGTACTTGCTTTTTTTTTTTATGACGTTGCTGTCGTAAGTTATATCGGATGTGAATTTTATAAGCCTTCGTATAAAAATTTTTTACGGGTCGAAAAGAAACATTTTTACAGGCAGTTTTTATAGCTTTCAGTTTGATGTATTGCTTTCAGTGTAAACGTTTTATTA
This sequence comes from Copidosoma floridanum, assembly GCF_000648655.2. The sequence goes on along the minus strand of NW_019379577.1, from coordinate 2,163,595 downwards.
TTACAACGAAATATCTCATACAACTAACAAAGGATATTAGAAAACTTTGACACAGTACAAAGCATGGAGTGCAACTTCAATAATGTACAAATATATTTAAAAAATGATGAAAAATCGTTGCAATACCAAGGTACCCTCAAATAAATTAATTATTTTCAAATAAATGATTATTTGAACGTCAAATATAGGATGATTTATTTATAAATATGGTTTTGCAGGTCTGTCAAAAGTACCATTTATCACATTACAGAGACAGGGTCAGGATTAAAGACAGTAGGACCATTTTAAATGTACTATAATTATAATACCATTGAGTGGTTTTAGACGTTGAGATTATATATAAGAATTATTTTAACCGATCAGTAATTCATTTAAATGAACGTCGATATTGTGATCCAACCGAACAAAAAGCGACATAAATTAAATTACATCAATATTAGTATTTTATACAATAAAACTAACCCCAATACTTAAATAGTGTAACGTAAAAAATCTCTATTCTCAGACACCTGTAGCTATAATTTTATCACTCGAATATCATCATCTAATAACACTCACAAACAACTCAAACGCCAAATTGTTGATCAAAATGATCTTTGTACAACAAATACGTCTTATCTTTAGAAATTCCAGTTAATTCCTTATCTCCACTGAAATGTACACGTGCATGTACAGTCTTTGCTAATAGCAGCTGCGAGTTCAAGTACCTGTGGTAAGCCAAAATAACCCTTGGAGAAGCGAGCCTATTATTTATCACCATTTATAGTCGGATTTACGTGATTCGAGTTTCGCAAGGTAAGTATACACATGTGTTTGCTCTATATCCGATGGTGGTGCCATTTATTGTCACCCAGAGATCGAGTTTTGTCGTCAGAAGGTAAAACGTGCCTGTTTAAAATTTGTCGTAAAATTCCATTAAACCCCCTTTTTTCTCAAAGATATAAATACAGTGAGCCGTAAACCTCCGTAATGAAATGTTTTAACTTTGTCGCTGTATGGATTCAAAAAGTTGAAAAAAATGGTAAGTGGCACTGATTTGAAAAGTAATCGTAATCATGTATTAATTTTTTAAAAAAGCAGCCACTTCGCGTGGATCAAGGAAATACCGCGTTTCTCACTGAAAAAAAAAACAAAAAAAAAAAAAAAAAAATACCAAGTACGTCCCTAACAGCGAATCAAACGAGATAAAAATCAATCCTCCACAGCAGCTGATAAAAGCAATGACCCGTTCTCCCGCACTAACGACTGGCCATCCGAAAACCGCCCAACGCTGTTACTACACCACTTCACGATAAAGAGGAAAAATCACGAGAGCGCGAATAGAGAGAGAGAGAGAGAGAGAGAGAGAAGTCACGATCTCGGATAAGCTCTCGTCCTCGCGGGTGGTGCTGACGCTGCTCCGACAAAGCTCCCCGGGGTGGTCTTACGAATCGATTAGACGCACAGCGACGGCCGTAGCAAACCTGTGTCCGATGGAGCGCAAGAGAGGGTATACGACAGTCGGTTTTTATGATCATGTCGAGCTTTTTGCTCTGTTTTATTCGTTTCCTTTTTTCGCGCTCGATGACGTCATACGGTGCCACTTTGTGCAACGTAAGCGCAACCGATTGGTGCGCGTGTATGAGAACCATCCGTTTGTGAGAATGTAAGCCGCTTTCGGGGGCCTTTTCTTTGTGATGTGTGCATTCACGTTTGACAAAATCTTTCGTTTTTTCAAGCCACACCTTCGATTGGCCATTAAAATCGGTACAAGCAAACAGACCTACGGTTTGTGGCACTACAAATTTTCCAAACAAAGTTGACACAAGTTTGCAAGCAGAGTTATGTATTTTTATTTCACATAGTCTTTTGCCAATTTCTAGGTACTATGTTTTACTTATAACATTTTTCTTTAAAAAAAAAGCAGTAAAATAATCAAGGAATAATTTATCTTTGTAACAAAAATTTGCGTATCTTTTATTGGATTTCTAGAGGAGCTAGAACCCCTCACGCCATGAAATACCCGAAAAAGTCTTGTGCACAGAGCGAAGAAACCTACACTTCTCGGTTTCAACTTTGGTATAATTGTACAGGCCCGCAACAACATGTAAACAAATGAAATAAAAGACAAAAAGGAAGTGGAGAACCCGCGATGAGAGAAATGTATAAGCGACGAAATTCCTTAGTCCACGGGAAAACGAGCGGTGGTTTTGTAGCATCGACGAGTACGAAAGTTGTGGGGCATAATGTTGACTGCGAGGGAGAGGAATCATGATCGTGTCACTTGTGCTTCTTTCGGCGCTCGCGCAAAAATGTACTCGCTATGCCGTGGCCTACTTTTTCGAAGACGCGGGTACACACGTACCACCGGTGGCGTCCAATTTGCAGTAAAACTGTCAAAGTCCCGAGTGCCATCCGTTTTACGCTCGCGATCGGAATCAAGATTCGGAAAGAAGTCGAGTGGATAAGCACAGAAAACTTGGTTTTTTCTCGTTTTAATTTTCTTTTATTTTTCCTGTCGATAAATCTGCTCGCAAACATGATTCAATCCTTTTTTTTCGCGAGTAGGTACAGGTGCGCATAAATCTTTTTTTCGATAACGCATTGGGGTCATGAAGATATCGATCACCGTGTATTACTTTGCTTTGGCTGGTATCGTGTGTAAGGGGTTCCTCGTCCAGGATGGATTTCCGCTGAGACTCTGTCAAACATTTTCTCATATCAAAGGATGAAGCGATTCGCTCGGCTGTATATGCTTTGGCCCTTTGGTCTTAAGGATGAAGAGACAACTTTCATTCTTGTTTTTATTCATTTTTACTTATTCGTGTAAATTAGTTATGTATTTAATAGTTCATGTATTAAACACAATTTGTGCTTCTTTTTTTCCTTCTCGTACCTAATACATTATTTATTCGGTTTCCATATCAATATTGATTCGATAAAGTGCGATAGCCTGCTTTTTCTTTATTTGAGCAGAAGAAAATAATTTTTACCAATGCAATACCTCGAATCGCATCCCAAATAAGTTCAAGCAGTCGCTTCCATTAAAATATGCAAATCGTCCCAACAAAATTAAATACACCCAATCAATAAAGATTTTTCTCTTTCCCCCTTTTATTTCTCCAATATCGGCTGCTTCATTAATACCAATTACTGAAAAGGCGAAAAAAAAAATCAATTAACTTTCCCGACTCCGCTGTGTGGGTCCAGCGCTTGGGGCGAAATTAAAATTGCAACGTTATTTTCTGGTCGCAATATCACAATATGCTCGTGTATTTGAACAAGCAGAGAGTAAATAGTCGACGGTAAGCTCATTGTTTGCCTGTAGAAATTAATAATATCCTTACATATATATATACATATGTATATTTAAATATATTTCAACAAATTCTCATTGGTAATAAAATACGAAATAAGTTTCTTACAACTGTAAAACTGAAAAATGTGTGCGGCAGTTATATTGTCAAAGCATAAAAGTTAGGTATAATTTAGCAGTACGCAACGATTATCTGTATTATATATTGTCATTTTAGAAACCTTTGCCACAGTCAGGGATTACAATACTGCACAAAAATTAAAAAAACTTTCATACGTTTGAATTAAGAAAATTTATGCTGGAACGAATTTTTGATGAAAAAAGTATAGGCAGACTAAAAATTAACTCTTGTAAAAACGTGAATTCAGTTTCACCTGGTTAATACGATCATACACTCTTATCAAAATTTTCAAATGTTGAAAAAGTTTTTAATTAACCATTGAAAAAAAAAACTCCATCACTTGAACATTTTTTTCTTCAAATGGCATAGTTACTAACAATAATTATCCAATTATAGAAAAATAATTAAATTTAATTTAAATTCCTACCTGAGACGGGTCTCGTTAGAGAAGATAGTAATTAATCCACCCAAAATTTATTCACAAATCGTATCACGTTGATGTCATTTCAATTGAAACAAACCTGGGAGTGTTAAAACAATCCTTTTTTAAGTGATATACTCGAGAGAAAAAAATATTATCAAGACCCTCTCGAATGCCATTGCCGTAAGGTACACTCATAGAACAAAAAAATGACGAAAAACAAGTAAGTTGTTAAAAAATCAACTACAAATAAAAATGGATCCTCAGCGGCATCGAGTATTCAACCGTATTTTTAGTTTTTTTTTCTCCACGTACGCGAAACTTTTAGAGTATACGTATGAAGAAAAAAAAAAAAAAATGAGAGTCAAGAGAGTCTTTTGAAATTCGAGTCAGACGAGTCGAGCTCGGTAAATTTTAAATTCAATGAGCCACGAGCAAAGAGAGAAGTAAGAGCTGCAAGGCACGAGCCACGTACAGCGAGGGGATTTTATTATTATTATGATTTTTTTTTCTCCTCCGAGAGGATTTTCTTGTTCCATTTACACGATTAATGCGCCCCGAAAGCTCGTCTTTCCACCGATGCTCCGTTCAGCCACGGGCGAAGCTCCCAGCCAATAGTGCTGGGCAAAATAATAATATCAGTATCAAAGCTTATTCACGCGTAGGTGAACGAGAGTGGCATTTCATTACAACCACGTCACGTCGAGGAAAAAAATCATTAACTTTTCCCGACGTGACTACCTGTTTTTGCATTGCACTCAGTGAGTGGTTCGTTTCGCGTGGAAGGAGACCTTAACTGTTAGGTAACGAAAATTAAGATTAACATCGCTAAAGTCCAGAAACATACATTCTCCGTGTACGTGCACAAACACTTGAAACTCTGGGGGTGAATGATGGGTCGAGTGGTATCGACGACGATCCGACGAGACACGGACACGACGGTACTCCATCTCACGTCGGCATAAGGCGAGCCGAGAATTCACCGGAAGGGGTGCATGTGTTTGGATGCCTTACGGTCGTCGCAACTGTCGTACAAAGACGGACGTTTCCGAAGAGGCATCTTTAGTACAAGCTGCGAGCGGAGGTTGATAATTGCAATTTGCACGCAATGGTCAGGGGTTTGGAAATTTGGGGTTTTTTTTTTTTTTTTGCAACCGCGGAAATATGAGAATTTCAATCGAGAAGACAAAGTATACAGGATTATGTGCGGGGTATTCGTCACAGTCGAAACTTTGAAATATTGATGATTTAATTTGGGATATTGGATTGTGTGAGCTATGCAACTTCGTAAATGTCGAGGTAAATGTGATATGAATGAATTAATTAATTTGATTAACTTGAGTTTGTCAATATTTGCGATTGGAATGTATAAGCATCGCGATTCGTTAATTGAACACAAATTTATAGTCGTAATGTACTAATGATTGTAAATGTTCATACAATTCGTATCACTGAGCAACCCAATTCTTTGAATCAAAGAAAATTTCTTTACCCTCATTCCGTCAAATTAATATTTTCTTAGGAGTAAAAAAATATAAGTTAATTCAAAATAATATTTTATTAAATTAAAATTTTCTTTTTTTAACTACGAATTTCTCATTTAGTTGTACGAAATGTTTTTTTGGATCGACTAAATTTGTTTCAATTAAAAGAAAATATTTAACGGAATGAGGGTAAAGAAATTTTCTTTGATTCAAAGATACGTGATTTCGTGGAGCAACATAGTGTTGTTGGAAGTAAAACTGTTTTTAGTTAAATTTTCTAATTTTTGTATTTTTAAAATTGCAATTGAGGAGAACGACACATAAACGTTACAAACAGATAATATCATTTAAATTGACATTAATTTTGTTGTCGATGTAAAACGTCTCTTTGTACTGACAAATTGATAATTACCATCATCAAAATTTAACTTATTCAAACATAATGATAAAAAAACATTGTTAGAAATATAAATTTACCATTTTACATTGTTTATATTCAATTTGATGAAAAATTTCAACAAAAAAAAATCTTTTTCCTTGGACCAATACGGACCGATACAAATCTTCTACTTTTGGAGAAAGTAAAACAGTGCGATAATGTACTAGATACTAGATTAATTATAAGATAAAAAGTACCAAATAAATTTTCTTCCGCTTCCAGAATGATAAATTTTCAACGAGTATCACGATCCCCCAAGTAAACTCGAGTAAACTAATTATCTCAATCTTCTCGACGGCAATACGCAAAGAAAAGCATCCAAAGTCGATTCCTAATTATTGTTGCCTCCAAGGCGCGCGCAGCGACACTGAAGCAAAAAGACGCCACTAATTCCTTGGTAGGTACCCCAACATAGCAATCATGCACACGTACCTATTGTAATATAAGCCTCCCCGCTGGATCAAACCGTGCAAGAAGCGAAGCAAAGTTTCTCATTTCAGTCGGTGCATTAGCCGCGTGGACTATATAGAGGAAAGCTCTTATATATATGTATATGTTTGATTCGCTTGGCGAGACTTTCGGCTGTGGAAGTTATTTCAATGATTAAATTTAACTCGAGATATGGGCGTTGTTGGGTCGTATACGTACATATAAAACGGAGTGAGTTGACGAAACATTCTTTCCATCACGTACACGACGGAATTCCAATATTAACGAAGAGCACATCGATCGAACATACACGAAACACACTAAGAATATAAATAAAAAGAGAAATTTAATTTCATCCTTTGATTTGTGATTCGTTGGAATAACCGCCAAAGTCAATGTTGCAACGTCTGTCGAGAATTCCTTTTTTTTTTTTTTTTTTTTTCAATCCATCGTAGTAAAATAATGTGATTTTTCCGAAATATTAACCGTGATAAGAGAACTACGGTCATTATTACTAAATAAAACCGAAATTGTTTTCACAGCAAACCATGCAATTACATAAACTAGCGCAGTATTCCCAATTGTCCCTTGAGTTCCACGGTAAAAATACATATTAGAATTGTTTATGTGTCAACTACTGCTAATTTTGCAAAAGCTCCAAGTATGAGAACTAAAGTGCTCTCCGTTTGGTTCGCGACTGCACTTGTTTACATTTAAACGAATACACCTCCACGTGCACACCCACGCACTTCCGACCACTCTCTAGTCTAGTGGCGCGCAAATAATGTCGGCGTCGCTTCCATTACGCTACATTGTATTACCGTGTACGGGAGGGCACAGCACCAACCAAAGAAAATGAAAAAAAAGGTTAGTGCATGATGCAGTCGAGGTTTCGAGCTGCATAAGCTTTCGCGGGCTAACGAGCAGGAATTCAATTTACGAGCGGGTGTCGTGGTATGCTTGTTGCCGGACAACCTTATCGGGGGTGGCCCTTTGAAACTTTTAATTTCATCGAGTCGGGGGAAAGGGGGGGAGGGTGAAGCGAGAGGGCGAAATTTCGATAGCGACCGCGCTTGGGCTCGTAAGACTCGAGCCGGACGAGGAGATAAAGAGAGCGCCCGTGGGCCTTTGTGCTTTATATTTTTTTTTTTTTTTTTTTTTTTTTTTATTGTTGTGCGATAGCGGTGCTTGGATGCTCTGATAAACGAAGCTATTATTTTTGGCTCTCTCTTTTCATCCCGGGATCGTGGAAAAAGGCTCTTTTGTACATTGTGTTCTCGCAATTTTTTTTTTTTTTTTTTTTTTCTTTTAATAAAGGGGTATGAATAAAATAATCAAGCCTGCATTTGTGAAATAAACTCCGGGTCCATTCGCAGGTTGGAAACTAAGGATTTTCAATTTAATTGAAACCTGCAAGAGTGAAACACAAAAATGCTGTTGTATTGCTTTTATCCAAGTAAAAAAACCATTAATGAAAAGAATATACATGGGATGATTTTTACCGATTTATTTCCATTAGAATTTTTTACTGCGAAGCCATGATAATTTTTCTTTTCTTTGAGGAGAAACATATTATCGTCAGCATGAGGGGTCGATAATTTAGATACGTATCTTATAATAACCTAAGTACAGCTGACAGGGATTAATGTTTTTGATAAAAAAAATTTTTAAAAAAATTGCCATGAAGNTATCGTCAGCATGAGGGGTCGATAATTTAGATACGTATCTTATAATAACCTAAGTACAGCTGACAGGGATTAATGTTTTTGATAAAAAAAATTTTTAAAAAAATTGCCATGAAGCTAGGGCAAAAATTATGGACTCTCTATCTTGTGTAAAAAACATGTACACATCGAAAGATTTAGTTTGAAACTAAATAAGTTTGAAGTACACAATAATCAATGTTTTTGTTGTTCTAGCTATGCTTTTGTTAACTTTTTTATGAAAAAACAAAAAAAAAGGAACAAAAAAAACACTACGCATCCCAATAATTTTTCCATGAAAACGAAGATACATACCAGCGGTGGTTCCTGCTGCTACTGTGAATAATGCATTCGCGCTTCCGCCGCTATGCTGCTGGAGTTCGAAAGTGATGGGGGGAGTACCATACCAACGGTGTATGCAGTGAAAAACCCGCAACAACGAAAGCCGGAAAAAACGAGCCCGGCGAAAGAAAAATTGGAAAATAACTCGCAACCTTTTGTCCGACCACTCTTTTGGGGGTAGTATTATTATTACACGACGAGGACCAAAAGAAAAAAAAAAAATCATCACCATTTTATCATTCGCTAACAATACTGGACAAAATCGTCAACGGAAGCAGGTACGAAATGAAAGGCACGCAAAGAGCGCGATACCTCGAGATGTAAGCGTGAAAAAAAAAAAAAAAAAAAAAAAAGGGTTGGAGGTGAACACGAGAGGAAATGAATAAGCGATGCCCGGAGTTCATTGAAATGCTGCTTCCCTCTCGGCAGTTTACCACCGTTTTTGTGTACACACGGACTTTTTACATATTGCGATCGAGAATAACCAATGACTTCGAAATATTACAGCAAAGACACACATCACGATGCAGAATGTAATATATTTGTATAGGTATAGGATAAATGCGGGAATGATGTACATATGCCAAGGTACACGTACACGTTGAATAATCGAGAAGAAGAACCGAGCCGAGAATACACTCTCGAGGGTTCTTCTCTGTTTGCTCGAGTTTTCAATAAGTGAAAAGTTTCGATCGACATGTGCATCACTGTCCCCGTATATGCGACCACCTACTTTTTTTTACGCGCGCACGTACACAAGTCGCACACCCGCCGAGTATTTATACAATAGCGTCAAGAAAAGAGAGGAGGAAAAAAAAAAAAAATGTAGAATCGAGAGCAGCCAAGATATCAACTTCTTACACGACTGTATAGCAATAAAAGAAAGAAGGGCAATAGGTATACATACGCATAAGCAAAGAATATAAGAAACGTGAGCAGGGCGTCTTTGTTCTCGTTACACACAATACAGAAACGTCTCGTGTGCGTGTGGATTATATTGTATTATATTGTATGTACACCGCATATTTATGATAATAATAATAATAATAATGTTAATGCACCCTGGCACACAAAGGTGCGTATGGTTGTATAACAGTTCTATACTATATACGTATGTATGTACTACTTGCCGGGTTGCGGAAACTTG